>OY755204.1:38159531-38466760 GCA_963576765.1 Draba incana
GATGAGTATGATATTATTTTTGAATGAATTGTCGTGATTTTTAGTAAGAGGTTGAGTGATGATTGGACTAGTTTAGTGTGTTTGAATGCTTATTGTTTATCGACTATTGGAGTTGTTGTGGATGACATCCTCACTGAATAAGTTGGTATTCACCCATATTTTTCCCCTTTTAGTGTGTACAGGTTTATTACTTATTGTACAAGTTAGGGTGCGAGACTTAGGGTTCAAAGTGATCGGGGATTGGGGTGTCACAAGTTTTCTGATTATTTCTACTACAGTAAATGAATTTATTTTCCTTTTATTTTTTTTTTGAAACTTATTTTTTACTTTCCTTCTTAATTGTCCTCTACGATTAACCAAGACTTTTCTTACTTGTCTTTTATCTTGATCAAGACAGAACATTCCTTCCTTGCATCAACTTACCTCTCTTACAAAGTTTTCCTTCAAATGAATCTATCAAGATATGTGATGACATAACGGTTTAACTGAACTTCCACACCCATTGCGTAGAATATCGAAGAAGGTTGGGGAACAACTTATTGAAAGGCTACTAGAATACAAATATAGATACACCATCTTTAGAAATAATGAGATGAAGATGTATATAAAAATGAAACTACATAACAAATACGAAGTTTCAGCTATACAAAGTTGTGAATTGTTTGTCAATAAGTAACTCGCCCAATTATTTGCTTTACAACAAAAGACCATAAATTACTATTGTTCTAAGCTTCAAGAACTTGGAGATACTCATATAAGGCTAAAATGGGAGGTGAGGAGGCATCTTTCTTCTACTACATGCATATTAATTGGCATAGTTATAAGTTATAACTTACAGACTCCAAGCTAGGGAAACAAAAATGAGGAACCTTTTGTCAAACAAATAAAGACACATAATTTTTCATATTCGTCGTGGATCAGAAGACTAATAATTTTTCATATTAGTAGATAGATAGATTCTTGAGACAACTCGCCTTCGCATTTCATGGGTGACAAGCCAACCAATTTGTCGATGTAATTGCCAAAAAAACCGTCTTCTTTTTCAATTGATCATGTTATTCTAGATAATTATATTCCTAACTAGAAAAAGTCCACGCGTTGCGTGGAAAAACTATTTATATAAATTTTAAAATTATTTTACTGTATATAAGTGATATTTAAAAAGTATTCTCACGAATTATATTTTAAAAAATCAAAATATAAAAGGGCAAATTGCTGTTTTAACCCAAAATTTCATTTTTCAAAAAAACTAAACCAAAACTTGAATCAAATGCAACTCTAACCTATCGGGCGTGGAAAATTACAGTTACCCCCATATGACCAAACAAAAAACGCGAAACCGATATTACCATTTTAACCTTCGGGTGTGTCAGACTTCTTTAGAGGTCTGATATTCGACTCTAACAAAAGTCTGATACTGATTAAATTAGTAAATTTAAATTATAAAATAAAATAAAATTATTTGTTAGCAATTGTTTGGACAAAAATGAAATATTGACGATTTCGATGTATAGAAATTAAAATTTCATAAACTTCAATCAAATTAAACAAGGTTAGTTAATTATGCACATATCCTAAAAATATCAGACTTCTGGAGAAGTCTGATATTTAATTAACTAGTAAATTTAAATTTAAAAATTGTAAAAAATTATTTTCTCAAAATTAATATTTTCACTGATAAGTAATTTTGAGAAAATAATTTTTTACAATTTTTAAATTTAAATTTACTAGTTAATTAAATATCAGACTTCTCCAGAAGTCTGATATTTTTAGGATATGTGCATAATTAACTAACCTTGTTTAATTTGATTGAAGTTTATGAAATTTTAATTTCTATACATCGAAATCGTCAATATTTCATTTTTGTCCAAACAATTGCTAACAAATATTTTTATTTTATTTTATAATTTAAATTTACTAATTTAATCAGTATCAGACTTTTGTTAGAGTCTAATATCAGACCTCTAAAGAAGTCTTACACACCCGAAGGTTAAAATGGTAATATCGGTTTCGCGTTCTCCGAGACTCTGACAGATTGTGATAGTAAATTTAAATTATAATATTTATAGTAAAGTTACCAATTTGTTGCCTCAAACTGTAAAATTCATTACCGACTCTCCGACTCTCTCTCTAAAACAAGAATAATTCCTCTCTCTAAACGCTCTCAAACACCACAACTCTATTTTTTTTTTGATGTAAATCATCATCGTCGTGAACTTCGTCTTTGCAAGTAAGATAAGCTCCTATTATCAAGTTTTTCCTGCAACATTTTGAGATCTGTACGAAAAAGTCTGTTTTAGTTCTACAAGATTTTTCTATGTTTTTTGCTTAGATCTAATTAAACAAGTAGATTTAATTGTTAATCGGTATCTCCGTCATACTTTTCCAGAAGTCTAAAATTAGACTTCTAGAGAATTGTGATAGTATTTAGAAACTGTTATCTCTTTAAGACTAGGTTTGAGTTTCATCACACTTTGTTATGTCTTTTACACAGAATGGGGCGAGTCAGTCAGGTTCCAACGTCGAGTAGTTCATCCTACGGACCCGATCTCTACGGTCGCGATTCGTCAAGTACGAGTACAACAGTTCGACGTGGATCCGGATCATCATACGGATTCCCCAAGAAATGCTTCTGCGGTCTGGACACCGTCATGCGAACATCCCTAACTGCCGAGAATCCGAGAAGAAGATTCTTCGGATGTCGTAACTACGACGTAATGGCCTATACATCGTTTGATTTTTTACACCGCTTATTATAATTTGGGATCCTAATATGGTTGTACAAATGTGGCTGTGTAGGATGGTGGTTACCATATAATGAAGTGGTGGGATGAGGCTATGACTGAGGAGTTTAACGGTGTAAAGTTGTTTGTTGACCAACATGGTCAACGTATTGATGGCATGCTCGTTTCTGATGCTCGAAGCGACAAGTGTTTATCCACCGTCGTCGATGACGTCAAGGTAATGAAGGCAGAGATAGCTCAATTGAAAGAGCAGTTGAAGGACAAACCATGTGGCCAGATAATGCGTGGCGTCGAGCTGAGGAGTCTGATGATAGCTGGTGCTGTTATTACCGTCCTGGCCATGTCTATCTCTGTTGCTTTCTTCTAATATTTGACAATCTGTAAACAAAAATTCTAGTTTATCTGTGTTGTGTTAACTATGTCAAAATGTGAATGAAGTGTGAACATCATTAAACATCTTCTGAAGTCTGATAATTTAAAACTTTTGAAAAATTGACGCCTAAAATTTCAGACTTCTATGTGAAGTCTGACGGTTTAAAAATAATTGAAAAAACAAGAATTAATATATATTATTAAAAAGCCCTAAAAAGGCGGGAATATTGCCGCCCAAACTTAAAATATTAGTAAAAAGCCCTACAAAAAAGAGGGAATATTTCCCTGTCAGACTTCTTTAGAAGTCTGATGTTTTAGAATTCTCGCTCTATTCAGGTCTGATTATAAAAGAAAGAGAAGTCTGATAAGGACCGGAACTTTTCGATTTCTTTGACATTTTTTGAATTTCGATTTCTTAGAAATTTTTTGATTTTTGGGAATTTTTAAACCTGTCGTCTCGGACTTGGCGATTACACGTGGTGTTTTCTCCTTAAATAACGGGCCGATTCATTCAGACTTTTATAGAGGTCTGATAACAGATTACTCAAGAGTCTTTTATAGAGGTCGGACTTTTCGTTTTCTCTTAAAGAGTCTTCCGTTTTGAAAATAATTGAAAATACAAGGAATTAAAATATTAGTAAAAACCACTAGAAAAAAGCGGGAATATTGCCGCCAACAATTTCAGACTTCTTTAGAAGTCTGGCGTTTTTAAAATAATCAAAAATACCAGGAATTGAAAAGGCGCCAACAATTTCAGACTTCTTTAGAAGTCTCATGTTTTTTTAACCGCAAATTAGGTCAAATATAAAAGGGTTTTTTTATCCCATCATTTTTTTTACAGTTACCGAGAAAAAAAAAACCGACACAACTTCTCTCTCTCTCTCTCTCTCTCTCTCTCTCTCTCTCTCTCTCTCTCTCTCTCTCTCTCTCTCTCTCTCTCTCGGAGAAACCGAACTGACATCTTCGTCTTCCTCGTTTTCTCTGGAATTAGTCGCTTCGATCATCCCCTCTGTCTGCGCCGGTAAGTTTCTTCTACTACTCTCTTCCCCTCAATCCGTCACCTTCTCGATACTGATTTCTAGAACGTCACCAGGACTGAACTCTTGTCTTTTTTGATTCCCAGATCTATTTCTCTCCCTTCGCCGTGGTCACCGAGGATGACGTCTTCATCGAAGGTCAAAATGGGAGGACCTGAATTCCCTCTAAGGATGTTCAGACCTGGGTATGAGCCTGAACCAGACAAAAGCATACATTATTTCAGCGGTAAGAGAGATCTGATGGATGCTCTCCAACAAGCGCTGAAAGATAGTGAGTGGGAAGAGCTTCGCAACTCAGCCTTCGGGGTTTTTGTGAAGTGGCATGAGATGGACTTTGTATGGTGCTCAAGGATGGTGCACTACATGCTGTGTAATCAACTAGAAGTCTATCAGAAGCATGAGGTGTGGTGTCTTATTGGCCCTCAACCGGTGAGGTTTTCACTCCATGAGTTCCAAGAGATAACCGGTCTCAATTGTAAATACGTTGAGAATCTGGAGTATCCGGAGGTTGAGAACACACCCGCGATGAGTACTATGTGGGCGCTTCTTGGGGTTGGGGAAGATGTAGGGCCAAGTTATAATCAGTTTCTCGAAGCTTGCAAGAGATGTGGAGGCTGGGAATGGTAAAATAGGATTTGGTTGGGCTACATATCCATCTATGCGAGCTTTATCGAGGCTCAACACTGGACAACTCCATCGAGAGCGGACCTGACGAAGATGCTGCTGAAGCCAGGGGCGTTAGAGTCATACCCATGGGGAAGATTCGCCTTCAAAATCCTGGTAGACTCTGTAAAAACAGAGGTAAATAGAAAACTCCAAGAAGGTAAAAACTATCAGATTTCAGGCTTCGCTGAGGTATTGAACGTGTGGATATATTGGGCTTGTCCCGGGATGGCATTTGTCTACGGGGTTCCCTTGCCAAATAACCCAGCCCCACCGCTCTTGGCTTACAAAGGAAGCAGGAATCGCAAGAAAGTCGACTCGGAGTTGCGCAAGCAGGTAGTAGATGCAGACTCAGTCTGATGTCAGACTTCATATGAAGTCTTATTCCAGACTTCAATATGAAGTCTAATTCCAGACATCATATGAAGTCTGACGTCAGACTTCATTTTTCAGACTTTGTATTGTCATACTTCATTTTTTTTGCAAAACTCATTTAGTTTGTGCATGTTATCTTGTCCTTGCAGACAAGCGTCAACAACTTCGTCCTCAAGGAGTTTGATGAGATGTTCCCCTGGTGGGACGATGGTGAGGATGATCCGAATGTTGTCAACATTGTGAAAGCAATGTTTGGTAAGTTTGAGCGCCCTTGGAGGTTTAGTTTAAAGCACTGGAACGTTGATGGGGTGTACAGTACTGTAGTGCCTCCTGGTCAGAAGAAGAACTTGTCCAAGGGACAGGGTGTTAAGAGGAAGAATTCTTAAGATGTTGATGGTGGTGGTGATGAGGTTGATGGAGAAGAGGTTGGAGGTAATAAGAAGCGAGCAAAATCTGACGGTGTTGATAATTGTGAGGTTGTTTATTTGATAAAGTCTGTGAGCAATCAACTGTTGGAAGAGATGGGCGATCTTCTTAAGATTGTTAATGAAGGTTTTAAGGAGGTGGGTGAGAGGATTACTGGAATTGAGAAGGAAGTTAGGGTATTAAGGGAGGGAAAGTCAGGGTCTGATGGTTTAGGTGTTGATGATGGTGAAGGAAATACGCCGACGAAGAAGAATAAGAAGGACAGGAAGAATAAGAAGGATAAGGATAAGGCTAATCTTCATAAAGGTGAGAATTCAAACGCTGGTGGTGGTGAGGATGAGGCTGACGTTGGCTTAGATGGTGGATTAGATGGCGGCCTAGATGGTCGATTAGCTTGTGGATTAGATGGTGGTGAAGATGGTGGTCGTCCTCACGGTGGTGAGGACGGTGGTTATGAGGATGGTGGGGTTGATGTTGATGGAACAGGTAATTATGAAGGAGACACCACAATAGCTGCATTAGTTGTGGGGCAGAAAACCAAAAAGGAAGCCCGCAAGAACCTGAATAAAGTGATTTTGAAGGTTCCTAAGCCTGCTCCATCTACGTTGGATGTCGGGGTTAGTGTCCAAAACCCTATACCAAATAATCAACTAAGGAGAAGTGAACGATTAAAAGAATACCAAGGCCTTGTTTGAGGCCCACATTGTTTTATCACATTTCGCTTTGTTGTTGCCTTTGATATGAACAAATATATATTTCGCTTTGTTGTGGTCTTTGATATGAACATGGTTATCTGATATTAGAGTGATGTTGGTGTTGTTTTCGTCTCCGTCAGACTTCTACAGAAGTCGTGTTTCAGACTTATGTAGAAATCTGTTATTAGAATTCTGGATAAGTCTGGTACACGACTTCTGGAGAAGTCTGACGGAGTTATTTGATTATATCTGACAGTATTTAGATTAATTATGAAGTCTGTTGTTTTTTAAGTTTTTTATTTTGTGAATGCAGAGTAGTGTCTTGGGCACCGAGCAGAGTGTTCTTATCGTCAATGAGGCCAACATAGGCATTAACTTTGATGCTGCGTATATGACGAAACAACAAACTCAACACGCAGCTGCTGAAGCATATGTAAAGGCAAAGGCTGAAGACCTCAAAAAGAAAGAGCGGATTCAGAGGAAACAGAAAAAGGGTCGACCCAAGTACAGGTCACACCGAGATATGATCCCTGCACTCATGCAACAAAGAATGAAGTGAAGACACTTACTGATTACCTGAAGAAACAGCCGTATGTCATTACACTCTACTTATATTGTAGACATTATTTGGTCGATGTCTAACACGCGTAATATATTCACTAGAAATTACCCGAAGAGGGAGGTTAACACAACCCTATCTTGGTACTATTTACTGCGCACCCCCAAGGAATGGCTGCAAGACACGGTTAGACTTCTTTCAGACTTTCCCAGACCTCTTGTAGACAGGTTTTGCAGTCAGACTTTATCAGACATCTTTTAGACATGTTTTGCAGTCTGACTTTATCAGACATCTTTTACAGTCTCTCTAGACTTTTGTTTCTTCTGTTTAGGTCTAACATTTTTTGGCTCAACACTGTCTTTATGCAGCACATAGATGCTGGTCTTGATCTAATGAGGCTTCGACAACACGAACACCCAGAATGGTTCAGGTCTGATAGGCTGACCTTCGTTGACACAATGATGTGTAATCTGTGGCGCAGACATTATGCGGATTTTGTAAGTAGCGGCCAAGGAGAAGACGTTCAGCCCACGACAAAGAGGCTGCCCCCTGGTGTATGGGATTACCATAATGGTAAACTTCCCGTTTATCTGAAATCAGACAAGACTTGGGGCCTGGAAATTGATGAAATCTACACTATATTGCACGTTGGGGAAAATCATTGGATAGCCATCATGATTTCTATCCCGGATAGGCACATAACCATATGGGACAGCATCCTTGGACCGTTGACCGACGAGTTGGTTCGAGTAGCAGTCGAACCGATATGCGAGATCTTTCCCTACGTTATGCATTGTCTGGCCCCGGTAGATGATACTTGGAAGTACACTCTTGAGCGATACACCTTCACGATTGTGAAGACCCCGGGATTACCCCAAAACACCCAGATAGGTGATTGTGGGGTGTATAGCTTGAAGTATATTGAGTTCCATTCCCTTGGGATGCCGTTCCCGAAGTGGTTGTGTGATAAGAACATGAAGACATGCAGAGACAAGCTTGCGTATGAGATATTGACTAAGCTCGGCCAAACCGGTCAAGAGGAACGTACTGAGGAGGAGAATCAATTGCTAGACGTCTACGATGATATTCCCCTTTAACTTTTGGATTCTCGAAAACAATGAAACTTTACATATATGGTGTAATTAAAACTTATCCGACTTGTTTTGCAGTCTGATGTTCTGTTTCTATCTATTTTTATTGAATTATGTTTTAGTCTTTTTAGACCTGACGATGAAGCAAACACACAAGTACTACAAATTAGGTTTAAGCGAACCTCAACAACTAAAGTTTAAGAAACGAAATACAATACCTTCTCATATACAATATATAGAACAGACTGCGGAAGCCGTCTGATAGAAGGTATCAAACAGACTGCTATGGTAGTCTGACGAAAAGACTATTTTTTGCTCACACATTTTGTTTTTTTGTGGCCTGGTTGATTACAATTAGAACAAGTATATTGCTTGGGAACCTTGCGTGGTTTATGGCCCTTGGACTTGCCACCTGGACTTCTTCTGTCTTCCAGGAGGACGTTTGTATTCTGGCGGACGGACACGTACGGTGTTTGGCGCTTTCGTAGTAGGTTTCTTCAGAAGGATGCTCAACGCGTATGCCTTAAACAAATAATCTCTTTGATATGATGGGCATGCCAGTGTATATGGGTGTAGTTCAATTTCTGGTGCAGCGCAGATTGCATGTGAGCAAGGTATCTTTTCGTAATCCCACACTCCACATTCACACCTTCGGTTGTGCAAATCGACAACACAATCCCTATGTCCTCCTTTCACAACGAATCGATACCCATCATCGCATTCCGCCGTCATGTAGTCCGCATAATATTGACAAATAGCCATCAAATATTCCACTCCTCGGCTATATCTTGTTGTCAGACTTAAGGCATCTAGCCGCCTTTTACAAAACCACGTCCCTAGCTTCTCTTGAATGAACTCCAAGAGGAAAGAGATGGGATATCCTTTTGCCTTCTTCACTTACAGAGTTTATTGTTTCTGCTAAGTTGCTCGTCTTTATGTTGTACCTTTCTCCAAAAAAGTTAACGCGGTCAACCCAGGTGAAAACAAGAAAAGTTACATATCAGACTAAAACTGCAGACTGATAGATATCAGACTTCTCTAACAGTCTGACAATATTAAATCACACTGCACTAGAAGTCTGGTAAACCAGACTGCACTAGAAGTCTGGTAATTAAAATGCATTTGATGATTATACATGTCTCCAGCGAAATAAACGCGTGACCATAGACTCGGATTCGCGTCCATCAAGTATTTAGCAAGGTCAGGATTTACCGCTTGTATGGAGGCCATGTATCGGTTAAAATCATACATCGTATATGCGTACGCTGCGTTTTTCACCAAGTACAAAAGATGTTTTCCCCTGAAATGTTTGACTATGTTGTTTTGTAGATGGTAATAACAAATCCCTCGATTTGTCCAAGGAAGAACCTTTTCAATAGCATTTATGATGGAGGTGTTGTAGGAATTCGTACTAGGTTACCCAGATTAATCTCTATTAATCCACCTACGTTACAGTTCCTTTTCCTAGGATCTAGGGTTTGTAAACGAATAAACTGAAAAACTGGATCTCGATTATACCTGGAGTTTGCAGCGGAATTAGCAGGGAATCGAGATTACGAGCACGTCAAACGCTATGCCTCTACGGATAGTCCACACGCACACAAATAGGAATCCGCCGGAATGCTAAAACCGGTGATCAGATCTCTTTAGGGATTTAGTGTTTCAGAGTGACGGCTATCAGAAAAGGTTATTCTCCAGGTCGTGCCTCATATCTCTATATATAGGCCCTGGAGAAAAACCTAATTATCCTGAACCGAGTCAGAATTAATTAAGTCGTTAAACCAAAATCCCTATTTCGGATTTAACTCGTGTCGATCGACACAACCCATGTGTGTCGATCGACACACTCTTTAAAACACTAAAATAATGTGTATCAAATACACATCATTTGGATCATTACATTAATGATTATTCCCATATAAAGTGCATCCTATTTGCTTAGGTGTGTGACCCTGTAGGATCATATAATACTAGCAATGAGTTCATAACTCATAGATCATCAGAGGTTTCTAGCAAAACGTCATGATCACCTAGTATCATATGAATGTCTAATCTCGACATTACAACTATCACTGGAGTGATTACAAGTGTGATTTCAGGACATTCCCAACAATCTCCCACTTGTACTGGAATCAACTATTCCAATAATCCCTTTGTCGCTATATCTCGATATGGCATAAGGCAAGTACCGTGTCATCCTTATTCAACCAAAATCATGTTCATCGAACTCCGATTTATACTGACAATACAAACGACTGACATTCAGCTCGTTCGAGTGCGGCCACACATTCCTCAGTATCAAATCTTCGATGGGCCCTGAGATATTTATCTCCCGTTATCCAGGAGGGACAAATCCCATCTTGTTCCATCCCTGTTCCTTCACACACTTCATGATACGCCCAATCAATGCCTTTATTGTCACCTGTTACGGATAACGTTTGACATTGTCAAAGCGGACCAATTCATATGTAAGAAATCATGATGAACTCAGGTCTACGGACTATACTCTATAGTCGTTATGAGAATCTCTCATGACACTTAATTTCCTGTAGAGTTCTCATTAGCGGGTCATGTCCGATCATATGTTCTCCAACATATATCTATGTGATTGACTTTAATACTCTTATTAATGACTCCATGAAACTTAGTCATCAGTCACCTCACATGCTAGTCTCACGCGGTTGTTAGTGTTCCACATTAACAACCTCGACCAGGGACAAATATAATCTATGTCATTTAATTCTCATAGGGTTTCATGATCAAGTCCTCAACTTGATGACCTATAGAATGTCATAAATTACTTTGGGACTCATTATTTAAAAACACAGTTAAATAATACCGAAATTATATTTCATTAAAATAATCATAGTGTGATTACAAGAACATTAAAACCTAACCAAAAACAAGACAACTCCCACTAAAATCAAGATCACATCTTAATTTCCTTCAGTCCTATAGCAGCCGTATGACTCTCATGCTTAGGTCTTGGGAGGGGCTTGGTCAGAGGATCAGCGACATTCTCATCCGTGGGAACTCGACTGATCTTCACGTCTCCTCTATCAATTATATCACGAATCAAGTGATATCTCCTCTCTATGTGTTTGGATTTCTGGTGAGATCTTGGTTCCTTTGCCTGAGCAATTGCTCCATTGTTATCACAAAACAATGCTACAGGCTCCAAGATACTAGGAATCACACCAAGTTCAGACACGAACTTCTTGATCCAAACAGCTTCCTTTGCTGCTTCCGAAGCGGCAGTGTATTCAGCCTCAGTAGTGGAATCAGCTACAGTGCTCTGCTTGGAACTTTTCCAACTTACTGCACCGCCATTCAGACAAAAGACATAACCAGACTGAGACCGGAAATCATCTTTGTCCGTCTGAAAACTTGCATCCGTGAATCCACTTATGACTAGCTTATCACTTCCTCCATATACCAAGAACTTATCCTTAGTATTTCTCAAATACTTGAGGATATCCTTAGTATTTCTCCCGGTATCTACTCGTCATGCTTAAGGCACAAGCAACATCTGGACGAGTACAGAGCATGGCATACATTATAGATCTTATTGCCGAAGCATAAGGAAACCTATTCGTTCGTTTCCGCTCAGCTTGTGTCGAAGGACACTGCTTCTTGCTAAGAATAACGCCATGCAACATAGGCGTGAGGCCCTTCTTGGAATTTTTCATATTGAATCTGTGTAATACCTTATCAATATAAGTATCCTTACACAATCCAATTCGCCTATTTAATCTATCTCTATAGATTCTAATTCCAAGAATGTACGCGGCTTCACCCATGTCTTTCATGGAAAAATAACTTCCAAGCCAAGTCTTGACAGACTGAAGCAATGGAACGTCATTTCCGAGAATAAGTATGTCATCTACATACAGTACGAGAAATGCAACTCCGCTCCCACTAGTCTTCTTGTATACACATGGTTCTTCTTCGTTCTTGATAAAGTCAAACTTTTTGACTGCTTCATCAAAACGAAGATTCCAACTCCTTGATGCTTGCTTCAATCCATAAATGGATCGATGAAGCTTGCATACTTTCCCAGCATTCTTAGGATCAGTGAAACCTTCAGGTTGTGTCATATACACATCCTCTTCCAGAATTCCGTTAAGGAAAGCTGTTTTCACATCCATCTGCCAAATCTCATAATCATAATAAGCGGCAGTTGCTAGGAGTATCCGAATGGATTTAAGCATAGCGACTGGGGAATAGGTCTCATCATAGTCAATACCATGAATTTGCTTGAAACCTTTAGCCACTAATCTAGCTTTGAATATCTGAATATTCCCATCCACGTCAATCTTCCTTTTGAAGATCCATTTACACTCAATGGGTCTTACACCATCGGGTAAATCTACCAAGGACCATACTTGGTTTTCTGACATGGATCCCATTTCGGATCTAGCGGCTCCAAGCCACTTTTCGGAGTTAGAGCCCAACATCGCTTCTTCGAAATTCGCAGGCTCGTCACTGTCAATGATCAACAAGTCATGACAGTCGTTCACGAGAAGACCGTAGTATCTCTTGGGTTCGTGACGAATCCTTCCGGATCTGCGAACTTCTGGCATCACAGGTACAGGTTCCACAACTCCTTGTGGTGCAGGTTCCACAACTCCTTGTGGTTCCACCTGCTGCTCTTCCTCATAAGGTTGAGCATGCTCCTGTGATTCTCAAACTTCTTCGAGTAGTACTTTACTCCCACTGTTCTTCTTATGAAGAAATTCTCTCTCAAGGAAAGTACAATCCCGAGCAACAAACACTTTGTTCTCAGAACGGTTGTAGAAGTAGTACGCCTTGGTTTCCTTAGGATAACCAACGAAAAAGCACTTATCAGATTTGGGTGCGAGCTTATCGGATATTAAATGTTTTACATAAGCTTCACAACCCCAAATTTTCAGAAAAGACAAACTTGGAATATTTCCAGTCCACATCTCATGTGGTGTCTTCGCAACTGATTTTGATGGGACTCTATTTAGTGTAAACGCAGATGTTTCTAGAGCGTATCCCCAAAAGGATAATGGAAGGTCTGTGTGACTCATCATTGATCGAACCATATCCAATAGGGTCCGATTCCTCCTCTCAGAAACTCCATTCCATTGGGGTGTTCCAGGAGGAGTGAGCTGTGAAACAATTCCACACTCTCTCAGATGATCACTGAACTCTTGACTTAAGTATTCTCCTCCACGATCTGATCGAAGAGCTTTAATACTTTTGCCAAGTTGGTTCTCTACTTCATTTTGGAACTCCTTAAATTTCTCAAAGGATTCCGACTTGTGTCTCATTAGATAGACATAGCCATACCTACTGAAATCATCAGTAAAGGTAATGAAGTATTGATAGTATCCTCTAGCACTTGTGCTCATCGGGTCGCACACATCTGTATGTACAAGGCCCAATAAGTCACTGTCCCTTTCATTTGGTTTGTTGAAAGGGGCTCTTGCCATTTTGCCCATCAAACAAGATTCACATTTCTCACATGATTCATAATCAAATGAGCCTAAAAGTCCATCACTATGGAGTTTCTGTATGCGTTTCTCATTTATGTGACCCAAACGACAGTGCCAGAGAAAAGTTGGGTTTTCGTCATTGGACTTAAACCGCTTAGCATTTATGTTATATACGGGCATTGATTGGTTTAAAACGTAAAGCCCATTCTCTAATGGGCCGCTACCATAAAACATACCATCACGATTGAAAGAACAACATTTATTCTTAATAGCAAAATCAAATCCTTCTAAATCCAAACAGGAAACAGAAATGATGTTTCTGCTTATCGCAGGTACATAATAGCAATTGTTTAATTCTAAAACCAAGCCCGAAGGCAAAGACAAATGATAAGTGCCCACGGCCAACGCAGCAACCTTTGCTCCATTCCCGACTCGCAGCTCCACTTGCCCTTTCTTCAGCGTCCTACTATTGCTTAGTGCCTGCAGATTAGTACAAATGTGAGCACCACAACCGGTATCTAATACCCATGAGGTAGAACCTGTAGAAGTAACATTTACTTCAATAACATAAATACCTGGAGAAGTCGTCTCGTACGTCTTCCTTTTGTTCTTCAAACCTTCCAGGAATTTGTTGCAATTTCTTTTCCAATGCCCCGGCTCATTACAGAAATGACATTTATCAGCACCAGAAGGGCCAGCCTTTGGCTTAGGAGTCAGCGTAGGTTTGTCCTGGTTCATAACCTGGACGCTCCTGCCCTTTCCCTTGCCTTTGCCGGGTTTCTTAAACTTATTGCCCCTTTGTACCATAAGCACATTTGAGGCACCCTTCTTGATGTTTGGCTCAGCTGTCTTGAGCATGCCATGTAACTCAGTCAACGTCTTCGTCAAGCTATTCATATTATAGTTCATAATGAACGTATCATAGCTTGGCGGCAGTGACTGTAGTATGATGTCAGTAGCCAACTCTTGGCTAATGGGAGAGTCCAGTTTCCCCAAGTTATCAATATAACCCATCATCTTGATGACGTGGGGACTCACTGGAGCATCACTTGGCAGCTTGCACTCAACTAGAGATTTAACCGTCTGGTATCTCTCAGTTCGAGCTTGCTCCTGAAACATAGCTTTCAGGCTAGTGATTATCTCGATGGGCGACGCCACGTTCTCATATTGCTTCTGCAAATCTGAGTTCATGGTAGCCAGCATCAGACAAGTCACATCGACCACATCATTAGAATGCTTATCCCAAGCATTCTTTTCTGTCTGTGAAGCATTGGAACGGTACTTCTCGGGGAGAACTTTATCAAGGACATATTCCTTTTTCTCCTATCTGAGAACAATTCTCAGATTCCGATACCATTCAAGAAAATTAGATCCTTTCAACTTGTCCTTCTCAAGGACGGATCTAATGGAGAAAGTGTTGTTAGAGCTTGACATAGCTGAAACAAAAGAGGTAGAGGGTTAGTTATGATGTTCAACAAAAGAGTAAACTTAACAATTAAGAAAACTCGCATTATATTCAAACTATATTTCCTCAAAAGAATATAATGATCCAAGATCCATGTTTCACTAAAACCCCGAGCAAGCCACTGGTTGTTACTCAAATCTTAGCTATACAGGTGAGCAACACTTTGCTAATCATATCCAATATGACTCTTGGTTGTGGATAAAACATCTTATGTTTTAACCACCTGATGTCTCTGGGCCCAGAACTTCTGATAGCCCATTCAAGCAAACCAATCTCTTCTGTCATGTAATAGTTGATGCCATGCACTGCAAGCCCATCAATCAATTACCTACTGCCTCACTCATGTCACTGCAGATACCTTGCACTGCAAGCCTATCGCGCAATGAAAAGAGCCTTGACAGCTGACAAGATCGGGAAGACATCCAGAACATTTGATATTTAGTTGAGGAACTGAACATTTAATCCTCAATACATATCATATATGCATTCAAGAACCCAATCTCATTAAATCCGGTTCGGTTATTCGATTTCAGGTTCACTAACCATCAATCTGCATAAGCTGTCGATCGACACTACCTTAGTGTCGATCGACACTTACTCTTCTGTTACAGTTCATCGAAAACCGATCAATCCAATTGAACTGGATTCGATAACCGACACAAAATTCCAATAACCGGTCTGTGTCGATCGACGTAACATTTGTGTCGATCGACATGACCAAACCAGATTCAATTTTCGATAACCGGTCAATCTAATTAAACCGGATCGATAACCGGTCAATCTAATTGAACCGGGTCGGTTTTGGTCTCTGTCGAGCGACACAACATTCATGTCGATCGACACGAACCAAACCAAATCAATTTTGCGATAACCGGTCAATCCAATTGAACCGGATCGATAACCGGTCAATCCAATTGAACCAGGTTGATTCTGGTCTCTGTCGAGCGACACAACATTTGTGTCGATCGACACGAACCAAATCGCTATAAACCGAAATTAACCGGTTTAATTGATTTGTTAACCAAGCGCGATAACTGATTCAATCCAATTGAACTGATTCATCGTATGCAAGGCAGATACAGACGTGTCGATCGACACAACCATTGTGTCGATCGACACGACTAGGGTTCTTATTCGATTTGAGCAGTTTAATGATAAAACGATTTTGCAAATTTAACTAGATCAAATTCGATTACTGTTCAACAGATTAATACGTTAAACCCTAAGGCTCTGATACCACTGTAGGAATTCGTACTAGGTTACCCAGATTAATCTCTATTAATCCACCTACGTTACAGTTCCTTTTCCTAGGATCTAGGGTTTGTAAACGAATAAACTGAAAAAATGGATCTCGATTATACCTGGAGTTTTCAGCGGAATTAGCAGGGAATCGAGATTACGAGCACGTCAAACGCTATGCCTCTACGGATAGTCCACACGCACACAAATAGGAATCCGCCGGAATGCTAAAACCGGTGATCAGATCTCTTTAGGGATTTAGTGTTTCAGAGTGACGGCTATCAGAAAAGGTTATTCTCCAGGTCGTGCCTCATATCTCTATATATAGGCCCTGGAGAAAAACCTAATTATCCTGAACCGAGTCAGAATTAATTAAGTCGTTAAACCGAAATCCCTATTTCGGATTTAACTCGTGTCGATCGACACAACCCTGTACAACTTAATACTAGCAATGCTTAGATCATCATATAATACATCATATTAACACATGCTTAGGTGTGTGACCTTGTAGGATCATATAATACTAGCAATGAGTTCATAACTCATAGATCATCAGAGGTTTCTAGCAAAACGTCATGATCACCTAGTATCATATGAATGTCTAATCTCGACATTACAACTATCACTGGAGTGATTACAAGTGTGATTTCAGGACATTCCCAACAGGTGTGCCTATCTGAGACAATGACCTGCGGATATTGGTCTGTAATGCAGGCTGCCAGATTTGTGAAAAACCACTCCCACGAGGCATCATTCTCAGAGTCTATAATGCCAAAAGCCAACGGAAAGACTTGAAAATTGGCGTCTTGTGAGGCCGCCACTAGCATAACACCTCCATACGGGCCCGTAAGATGCGTACCATCTACCACAATGACTCTTCTAAGATACTTAAACCCCTCTATACAAGCTCCAAATGCAACAAATAGATATTTAAATCTATTAGCCTCATCGAGTTCTAGAGCAGTTTTCGTTCCCGGGTTGATTTGCTCGAGTCCATGCAATAAATCAGGGAGCCTCTCGTAGCCATCTTCCGCTGAGCCTCTCACCAACTTTTGAGCATGTAACAACGCTCTGTATGCGGTTGTGTAGCTCAACTTCATCCCAAATTGCTTCTTCATTGATACTATGACATGCTTTGGTGTAATATTCTCAATTATTCCAAAGGAATCTAGAAACAACCAACCAACATTACGCGGTGTATGACTTTTTTTCTTAGCCTTCCGGTCTGGCGGTATACATGTGTGACATCTATTATAGATCGTCACCCAAAACTTGTTTGGTTCGTTCTTTACAGCCGCTCGAAGCCTCCAGTTGCATTCTTCCACAACACATTCAGCGACAAACAGGCTCTTGGTAGACTTCTCTACTCTAAATGCGTATTTCCTCATTATGGCCGTCAAACGCAGCTCTGTTATAAGATCTTGCTTGCTATTAAAACACTTTCCGACATAGATAGCGTCGGACCAATTCCTTCCTCGGCCAGCAAATCGGTCGACCACACAATGCAACTCATACGTCTTATAATCTACATCTTCTTTATCATCTTCATCTTCACTTCTCACTTTACCATACACGCTATAATCTACACCATCATAGTAAGACTCTGCGTGTTTCATGAAATCTTGCTCTGGTTCGTCACCACGACCACGTCCAAAAGCACCACAAATAGAATCATCTGATACTGAGCCCACATCTTCATCTTCCCAGTCTTCGTCTTCCTCATCTTCATCTTCATCTTCATCTTTTACATCATGATTCCCCGCATTTTGAGTAGGCAATTCGGATCGCCTCGAGACACAAAGACGGATTAAATGGGCAGTAGCTAACTCGACCATGCTCCTTACTTGCCTATCATTGGTGACATAAATAGAAGGGCTATCCGGACCGAACTGTTGCAAGAGTGGTTCCGGTAATGGATATGATAAGTCCACCAAGTCGGTTTTCTTGTCCAGCATATAATTATCTTGAATCATCTCAACAAGTTCACAATATGTAGACTCGTCGCCCAAAGTGATAAACCGCCCACCTTTGAGAGGATCCACCACAAAATGCTATATCAAGTGTCTCACAATCCATTCATCAACATTAACAAGTAATTGCACCATTATCTGTCCAAAAAAATCATTTAAACCAAAGTTAGCGATCGCAGTGGAAATTTCAGACATCTAACGAAGTCTTATTTAATTAGCAACATTGCCTGAACTTATGAAAAAATTATTTAAAAATAATTACACATTATAAACATTTGATACTAACACAGGGTGAACATATACAAGTAACACACCTATTAAAAATTTAAAATCAACGAAATTCATCACATATATACAAAAAAAAATGGTTTTCAAAAATTAAAACATCAGACTGCCAAGTAAGTCTGGAAGATTTAAACTTCCAGACTTCTATGTCAGTCTGAAGAGGAGTGTATTTTTGCAATTCGATTTTGATGTAGAAGACTGCGGATGCCGTCTGATAAAGTTACCAACCCAAACTGCTATAGTAGTCTGAAAAGACTATTTTTGCAATTGACCAAACTTTGACTTTTACGTCAGACTGCTCTAGCTGTCTGAAAAAAATCGAAATGTATTTCTGACATTGACCAAAATATTGACTTTTCATGTCAGACTTCTTTTATCGGCCGGGCAGTCTGAAAATTGTGGTGAGGTATTTTTGCAATTGACCGAACTTTGACATTTTTATTTAGACTTCCATCGCGGTCTGCATAATTATTTAGACTACCAAAGATGTCTGACAAAAATTTGTGTATTTTTTGCGTTGACCAAAATCTGTGAAATCAGACTATCTAAGCCGTTTTACAAAATTCATATATTGCAGACTGCCATAGAAGTCTGAAAGTTTTTCGATCTAACCAAGACTTAACTAGAAGTCTGATATTATTCCCCCCAAATAGGTTAACATATGAAAATTTCCGGTCAATTACACAACTAGTACCCTTTTTTTTTTAGATTTCCGATTCCGTCTGAATAGACAGTCAACTTGCGGTCAAAGTGACTGATTTTCCTGCAGACAGAAAATGAAGTCTTAATAGAAAGTCAATTTTTCGGTCAATTGCAAAACTACCCTATGCCTCGATTAGAAGAATTTTCATAATTTTTTGGTTTCAAAGGAAATTAGCAGACTTCATATTGAGTCTGACTAGTTAAATGTCAATTGCAAAACTACCCTCTCGTTGACTAGTTGAGTTTGAACAGACTTCTAAAGCAATCTGAGTATACAACTCAGATCTGCAATTCAACGATATGCAAAAATCGTACCTATATCGGTTTCGAGTTTCATTTCGCCCTCGTTGGCCGCCCAGATCATATAATCCCACCGAAATCCCGCCAGCCCTGTCGTCGTTTGCCGTTTTTATGACATTATTTCCGATTTCGGTAGGTTTTAAACAGAAACGCAAAGGAAAATCTGGAGAAATCGGAGAGAGTAGTCGCGAAAAGTGTTGGAGTGCTTTATCCTTGAGCTTTAAAGGCGGAAATAACGAGTAACTTACTGCATTAACTCGTCGACCATGGTGGTTGTCGTGGAGGTTGAGAATTGATGACAATGGCATTTCCGTAAATAAGTTAGATCTGAGAATGCCCTTAGGTCTATTGAAAAAATGGTTAGACTCTAATAGCAGTCTGATGAGTGACATATTCGTTAATACACAGATTCATTAAGGGTAATTCGTGGGATTTTGAAAGAGAGGAGAGGAAGAGGTTAGTTTTAGCTTTGACTTCAAGTTTTGGTCTATTTTTGCAAGTATGCCAATATAAAACTACATGATAATATGTTTGAAAATTTTATTAGATGTAAAGACAAACAATATGTTTTGTCTTATTATTTATATTTGACAAAAAAAACAATTTTGAAATTGACTTGAAACTAAATTAGTAAATTTTCTTATTTATATTGCATAAACATATAAAGGTAAAGTGATTTTAAACTATTTTAATATTGATATATTATAAATAAATTGATTCCTATCAAGGTAAAATATTCAGATTTCCTAATTATCTTCAATAATAAATTGATAGATTTTGTAAATTTTTGTAGTTAGTAAATGTGGACGTTAAATTTAGATAAGATCAATTTGATGGTAAAATAATTAATAATTTTTTGAATTTAAATAATCAAAACGTTATATGGGCGTTTAAAATTAAATGTTGAATTATAGTTGATAAATAAATGGAAAGATTAATTTTGGAAGTTTAGGAATTAATACCAATCACGAATGATCATTATTAGAGGTATATAAATTTATTTAATTATATAGATTCCACATTACAAAAAAATTCAAGTATTTGGCATTTCAAAATATTTCTTACTTTTGTGAATGATTTTTAGAAAAACTTTTAGTAGCGGGTTATATATGTTTCTATCCTTGATATATACAAGTGTCTTTAGTAGTCTAGTGTTTTTTCTCCACTTAAATTACTGAGGTTTGCTGGGTTTGAAATCTAGAAAAAACTTTTTAAACTTTTTAAAAGAATAAATTGTAAAGAAAGAGATGACACGTGTCGTCTTGTCAGAGTTTGTTGGCTTTTGTAAACTTTAAAATATTATAAAGATTGGTTAATCCAATTATCGAGATGGGTAAACAAAATTTTGTACTCGAAACGATTTTAAGTTGTATGTTTGTGTCTAGAAAAAAAAAATCGATTAAAATTACATGTATTTGAGAGTTTTAGACTTTGGTAAAGACATATTTTCACACAAAAAAGTAAATTAAAAATAAAAATAATGTTGGGGCCAAGTGGATAAGATAACATCCAATGAAAATCAGATACATCAAACACTCAGAACCACAACATCTAACTAACCAGATCCTCTGTCTTGCCACATCAGCATGTGCAATCTCAAGTCTCGTAGATTGCTTATTTCTTCATCACATACCTCAAATTCACATTTTATTTTATTTTCATTAGAGAGCAAACGTAAAAAAGCAAAACAATGGCAACGAGTGCATCTCCAATGGCCAGCCAGCTAAGGAGCAGCTTCTCCTCCACCTCTATTGCAAGGCGTCTTGCCGTTCCAAAGGGAATCTCCGGTGCTCCTTTCGGTCTTTCTCCGACCAAAAGAGTCTCTTCCTTCACCGTCCGAGCTGTTAAGTCCGACAAGGTACTTTCTTGATTGGAACAACACTTAATATAATTTGCTATGAGATGAATATTTTTCGATATATGCAATCAAATTAGACTCAAAACTGAATTTACTTGGTCACTTTTCGCTTCGGCTTGAGTGTTTTTAATCGTGGTGGATTTGTCGGATTTTAAAAACAAGTAGAAACTCTATAAATTAATATTCAATAAATCAATAAATTTTTCGTTGTTGAATTGGTACGTCGGTAGATACAATTTATATCTCTATAAATTAATAAAATATTTGATGTACTTGAGATGCATTTCCCTTAGCTACCGAAAAAATAGTCTGTGCATTTTCGATTTATAGAGATTCTACAGTGATTATCTATCATTGTCTCTCTTAGGATAACATAATTACCACTCATTTTGCTTTAGATTGACCATAATCTCATATATTACTCTTTGATCTAAAATAAAACACCAGAAAAACTTCTTGATGATTCCATAAAACCTCTTCCATATAGCTTATAGGAGTGAAAAGAATGACATTATGTAGACATATGTAACGAAAAGTTATATGCATCCATGTTGTTAGTTGTTATTACTGGTCTAATAGTTATACAACCAATTGGCAGCCAACATTCCAAGTTGTTCAACCAATCAACGGCGATCCATTCATCGGAAGTTTGGAAACTCCGGTAACATCAAGCCCATTGATCGCGTGGTACCTTTCCAACCTCCCAGGTTACCGCACTGCCGTGAACCCCCTCCTCCGTGGAGTCGAAGTGGGCCTGGCCCATGGTTTCTTTTTAGTCGGCCCATTCGTCAAGGCCGGCCCATTAAGGAACACTCCTTATGCCGGTGGAGCTGGCTCTTTAGCTGCCGCTGGCCTCGTAGTCATCCTTAGCATTTGCCTTACAATGTACGGAGTTGCTTCATTCAATGAAGGAGAACCTTCGATCGCACCAAGTTTGACTTTGACCGGGCGGAAGAAGCAGCCCGACCAGCTTCAGACGGCTGATGGATGGGCTAAGTTCACTGGAGGATTCTTCTTTGGAGGAATCTCAGGGGTGACTTGGGCTTACTTCCTTCTCTACGTTCTTGACCTTCCTTACTATGTCAAATGAATGTAGATGATGAAAAATATATGAGTGTACCTTCAACTCTCTTGTTTTACTCTTGTCTTGGTCAAGAATCTTGAATCAAAAGGATTGTTAATGTATATTACTATGGATCTTTTCTTAACTCCCTCTTCATCTTTATTGACATTTTTGTTTATATATTGCCTTGAAAATGCTCTCAATTGAGTTTATGATGTTGATACTAATTACATCTCTAACAAAGATGTATCAATATAGCTGGATGATATATTTACATAAAAATCTTGAATAAAAAAAAAAACAGTTCGCTACTGCAAAAGCTTAAGGAAAATACCTTTTAATTTAGAGTAGTTAAACGATGAAATAATACCAAATATTCCTAGTAACTTTTTTTGATTAATGGTAAACGCATGCAGCCGTAACCGCAACCGCATTATATTTGCGGGATAAACAATTATATTAATAGGCGAACAAAAAGAAAATATTTATGCCTCGCTCCGTTACGGCAAAACTAGTACAAAACCAGTCAACCACATAAAGCCTATGTCTCTCTCTCTCTCCTGACACGAAGCAACGGTTTAAATACATTTTTCTCATTCTCATATATATTTTTTTTTTGGTATGAAAGAAAAAAAAATGGCGATTCATATTCACAACCCTACATTTTCCCACACTCATCAACTCCGATCATCTCTTACCTCACTCTCTTCATCATCACATCTTTTTTCAAGATACTCTCCTACAAAACATCCTAAATTCTTCTGCAAATCCAATGATAATCAAGATGTATCAATCCTTCTTACATAATCAAAATCAGTTTTACAAACAAAATAAACTTGACAACTAACTACATCATTTTCTTCTTACAGGACTATCTCATTGATGCTCCTGTTTCCGTTGGAGATGGATTCTCTTTTAGTGGAGGTTTATTATTATTTTCTCTTGAGAACCATTTTTTTTTACCTTTTGCTTTCTTGGTCTGATAGGAACAAAAATCTCATTTTTCGGCGTAGGGAAGTATTCGGATGAACCGAGTCCATCAGACGAGTGGTTAAAGCAAGGAAAATGGGTATGAAAACATTTCCTCTAACTTTGCTTTAGTGATCTTTAGTTTTGATGAACATTTTGACTCTCAGGTTAAAGCTCATAGAGTTGGTGGATCCGGTGTAGAAGCCAAGGATCCGATTTTCGGACTAACAATGGGAGCTAGCTCTCAAGCTTCAAAAGATGTTTTTAGGTAAACACAAACCTTTTCCAAATTACAGTCTTATCATGCAGTAATTTCTCAAGGGTCTATGATTTTGTTTCTATAGATGGTTTTGTGTAGACTCCGGTAATATAGACAGTCCTCCTGTTATACTGATCCATGGATTCCCATCTCAGGTAATAGTATTAGTAGTATCCTATCAAACACATATAATGTTATCTTCATATGTATGAATTAACTTACAGATTTTGAGTATTTTTGTGATTAGTCATACTCTTACCGAAAAGCTCTTCCCGTGCTTTCAAAGAACTACCGCGCCATTGCTTTTGATTGGTTAGGATTTGGATTTTCTGACAAGCCTCAGTCTGGTTATGGATTCAACTATACATTGGACGGTACCATGCTCTTAAATCCCCGGTTGTAAATAGAACCTTAACCAGAGAGAGTTTTATCAAAATATCAATGTTTTTTTGCGGCTTTGCAGAGTTTGTTTCATCGCTTGAGTCATTCATCGATGAAGTAACCACCCGTGAAGTCTCACTTGTTGTGCAGGTAAGTTGCATCACTTCTTTTTTGACTGAAGAAGCATCAGTGTTAACTTCTTTGCTGTCTTTTTGTCAGGGCTACTTCTCAACTACTGTTGTAAAATATGCAAGAAAACGACCTGAGAAGATCAAGAATCTCATACTCTTGAATCCTCCTGTAAGTAAAGAAACCGTACCAAAATCAACCGTTTTCTTCTCTTCGTTCAAACTAACTCGGAGCATGTATTTACGGTTTCAGCTCACACCCGAACATGCTAAACTTCCATCGACCTTGTCCGTATTCAGCAACTTTTTACTCGGGGAAATTTTCTCTCAGGTTGGTTTCGTCGAAGCTACTTCTCTTTGTTCTCTCCTGTAAAATACATTTCTGATTTATCTAAAAACCAATAGGATCCACTAAGAGCAAGTGACAAGCCTTTGACAAGTTGTGGTCCTTACAAAATGAAAGAAGACGATGCAATGGTTTATCGAAGACCGTATCTCACGTCAGGTTCTTCTGGTTTTGCTCTTAACGCCATTAGCAGAGCCATGAAGAAGGAGCTTAAGGTTTCATAAAGTTTCCGATCAAAATTATGGTATTTCAAGATTGGAATTTTCTAAGAATTTTACCTGACAGGGCTATGCAGAAGAGATGAGGACATCACTGATGGATAAAGACTGGAAAATCCCAACCACTGTGTGCTGGGGACAGCGAGACAGGTGGCTGAGTTATGAAGGAGTTGAAGAGTTCTGCAAGAGTTCGGGACATAAACTTGTCGAACTTCCAATGGTACCGGTCTATTTCCTTATATCGATGTGAGATTGCTAAACAACAAAGCTAACTTGAACCGATTTTTGCCCTTATTAGGCAGGACATCATGTACAAGAGGACTGTGGAGAGGAGCTTGGAGGAATCATCTCAAGAATCATAAGCAAAGCTGCTCTTTTCTAACTGGAGCTACTCAGCAAGAACGTAAAGAGTCATGAAATTACCTTAATTTCAAAACGTTGTGTACTTTCAGTGGTACATATACTAGCAACCAGTAAGATTTTTGTGCTAAACTTTGAGGCTCTATAATCTTGGGTTCTCTAGTACAAATTTGTAAAATCCTAAGCTGCATGTATACCTTCAGTAATTGGTTAAATGCAGCACATCATCAATATGATGATGATTTTCAGAATGCTGTCATCTTCACCTCTCCTTTTCTTTTTCTTTCTTTCGGTCTTCCCGGTATCTCTGTGCTTCTATGAATGTATAATTGTGTCAAAACAAGCAAGTTTTCATGGTTGGAATCGGTCTATCCAACACTCATCGTTCTTCACAGCGTTTTTCCATCTGTGTTTAAAAGTCTCCAATTCGGCATAAGTCTGCTTCCGGACCTAGGTAATAACAGTTTGTTTGTGAATAATCTAAGCATACATAAACTAATATCATCTTTTTCAATATACCAAACTGGTTATATAAGCTTACCTCGGATCTACCAGATGACATTTGGGATGTTGATGATGGTTTCTGCATGGTAACAGTAATTAGACAATAATTTGATACCTAAAGGGAAGAAAAAGGAGAAAGTGCTAATCTTAGTATAGAAATTGCATACAGATTTGTCTGAACTATGCTGAATGTTCGTCTTATCGTATTGTCCAGAATCGGTCTGCATATATGCAGTGACTAAAATTAATTTCTAAACAGAAACCATTAGGGGTTGGACAAAGGATTGGTAAGAATTCAAACCTTCTTTTCAACTGAACCTCCTAATGTAGGAAGACCCAAATGAAGTATATACTCCGAATCAACAATCCCGATATTTTTTGTTCGATCACCCTATTCAAACCAGCAAAATAGTAGTGATATAAAACTCAAAACAACAACAAAGAGTCAATAATAAAAGGGTGTATTCTCGTTGTACCTGTGCGCAATATCCAAGCTGAAAATCTATACCCCATCCGTGGTTTAAGTCATTCTGTAACACAATAAAAACATAAATCACATATTCAAGTATTTTAGATGGTGATGTTCTTCATCAGTGTGTGATGTAATAAGTTTTAACTTGTGTAATACCTGAATCATATGCCATGTACACCTCCAGGCTGCTCTGGAGAACACAGGAGCCATCATTTCTACAAATCTGTAGGTAGAGATTTTTTATTATTGAGTTTAGAATAATTACTACAACATGTACTAGCAAAACGTAAATTTAAAGGTTAGGCATTCAGTTATTTTACCCCGTGCAAGGAGGTCCAGTGCTATTCTCGTTGCACTTAGCTCTACCAATGACTTTGTATGTTCTCCTACACCGCAAAACGTTACAATAAGATGCATTATTAAGTCATTCTTCCAATATTTTCTCTTCTTTTTACTAGAAAAATATTAAAACTTTGTTAACATGGACAAGTACCTATGTACTCTCGATTTCTTGTCTCGTGCGGTAAGTTGATGATGAACTTCAGACAAACTAGGATCAAGAGCAGGCTGTGATATTTCAAGCCCTTCTTCTTTGATAATTGAAACATACCTTGAAATGGGTATTGCATAGATAACATAAATATCAGTTTTACATCTTTATCAAATGACAAACCATATATGTTCTTTGTATGACATTTCTACCTTTTAGCATCAAAATGATCAACACCGAGATCTTCATCCCACAGAAATATGTAAGAATACGCTGAGACGATATCCGGGTGTAGAAAACGCTTTGCAAACCACCTAAAAGAATTACAAAGATTTTGAAACTGCAAAGCCAAATGCTATAAAATCCGCTTTTGGTTAAAAAACAATTACCATTTGGTTTGGTTTACAACAGAAATATGAATAGCAGTTTCACTCCACTCAAACTCCTTCCATTCATCCACGGAGCCATCGTAATGAAACAGCATCACAACAAACTCACTTGACGGAAACTGCCACATGAAAAGTTTGAAACACATCAAATCCATTTCATTACCGAGAGCATTGCCCGAGGTTTTACCTTCTTGACAATCTTATTGACACTTTCCTTCTGTTTTATTCCAGCTGCCATAGCCAATAAGTTTGGCTTTGGGTTCTACGCACAAAAGAAAAAGAAAAAGAAACTGTAGCGGTAAGGATATGGCTAATGGGAACGGAAATGGAAATGGCAACGAGTAAATACCTTATTGCGCTTAGCGCCCCATAATGGTCGCATTTCCAAGTCAGATGTACTTGCAACAATGCCTCTCGGTAATGTCTCACTTCCGGGAGGTCTGAGTTGTGTCTAATCGAGCAAAGTAACATGAATATGTCAAGATTCAGATTTGATCATAGAAACTAAATTAGCTTAGCGTATCAACCGACCTTGCACATCTTCAGTTTTGCAAGATTTAGTCTAATTATCGAACTCCAACCCGCAATGCCCTGTCAATGATTTATACACAAACCGTTGTAGACTACCGACAAATTTTCAAATTTCAGATATACTTTCAAGGTTACAGAAGAAGTTACCTCTTTATAGTCTACCGTAATAAACGCATTCCCTATAAGGAAAACCATTGCAAGCAAAAACACAAAAGAGAACAATCGACGAAGAGTTGAGCTCTTTCTTTTCTGATTCATTTTCTGTGATACCTAAAAAACAAAGCAACGAATAGAACTCATTAAACTCAAATTCCAAAGTATTTATATCCAAACGCATAGATTCCCAAAGAACACACAAATGACATTAAAGCAACAATGTCAACACAGAGATAGTAGCCTAGTTTAAAGATTCAAGATTCAAGATTCAAGATTCAAATGCCAGAAGTTTAAAGGTGTTCTTCCCTAAAAACTCAAGGGAACATTTACCGACAAATATACGCATAAGTGTCTGAATACAAATAAATAACCGAAATTTCCTCACAGAGATCACATCTCTGAGTAAGAGGATCTATAACAAGAAATGGGCATTGAGACAAGAACAGTAGCAACACAAAAAGAGAAAGAAAAAAAAAGGTAGAGACTTGAATTTTCATGATTACGAAAACTCCAATCGAATTGGGCTTAAGGAAATTTCACTTTTTTCAAAACCCAGAAAAGACCCGGAAATGGTAAAATGGGAATAACAAACAAAAGCACCAAGCTTTGGAACAAGACAAGAAGAAGAAGAAAGAAGAGAAGCGATTAAAAGAGCTTACGGAGCTCAAAATCTTGGGTTTCTTGTTCATCTTTCAACAACAGTAAGCTAATAGCTGTTTCCTTTTAAATCAAATTAACGAAAAGTGCGAGTCTTTTTTAGTGCTGTAATACCTTATTTTTGTTCAAAAGACACTTAAAATGAATTGATCTCCGTCAAGTTTGGTTATTTCACATTACCACTATTAGAGAGTGTGAGTGTGAATCTCGGTTAACAACCGGTTTAATATTAAGTTTGTTATGTTAGCTTACTATATAAACATTCTCAAGTAATCTTTTAATGAAGTTTTATCCTAAACTAACAAAAGGTTGTTAGATTGAAATGGTATTAGAGAAAAATCCAACAAACTTCATTCATCTTCTTCCGCAAAATCTCGATTTCTTGATCGATTCTCCGATCGATTTTTCATTTTTTTTCTTCAGATTCTTCTTCTCCGATTGATTCTTCATACATTGATCGGAAAATTTTCTCGAATCGGACATCTTCAGCGATTTCTCCGATTTTGTTTTGATTTTTTCTTCATTTTCTGGCGTTTTTCGTCTTTGCGAGCTCTCTAATGGCGACGAAAACGACTAATCCAGCTCCTAACATGAATTCTTCAGCTCAACAAGTCAACTCTGCAGATCCGTACTCGAATCCATTCTATCTTCATGCGGCTGATAATTTTGGGGTTTTTCTCGTAGCGGATAAGCTCATTGGCAAATCCAACTATCATACATGGCGTAGATTGATAATCAAGTCTCCCAATGCAAAAAACAAACTCGGTTCCATCTACGGTACCATTGCTAAACCTCTAGAATCGCATATAGATTATGGATCTTGGAGTCGTTGCAATGATATGGTCTGTACTTGGCTCACAAATGTTGTGTCTAAAGAAATTGGAGCTGGAACAATTTATTTTGATGATGCTCGTCTCTTGTGGTCAGATTTGGAAAGCCGTTTTAAACAGAACAATTTATCCAGGATATACAACGTACAGTATCAGTTGGATCATCTTTATCAAGGTTCATTAGATCTCAATACGTACTATACTAAGCTTACTACATTGTGGGAAGAGTTAAAGAACTTTGAGGAATTACCTACTTGCACTTGTGGTAACTAGTTACATATGGATCTAATGCTCGTTGGATGCAATTGTATGAGAGAAGGAACATTATCAGATTCTTGATGAGGCTTAATGAGTCTTTTACACAGACAAGAAAGCAGATCTTGATGCTGAATCCTTTGCCACCATTCCACAAATCTATAACTATGTGGCTCAGGATGAACAACAAGGAAATATCATATCTGCACCCTCAGAATCTGCTGTGTTTTAAGCTTATGTAGCTCAAGGCAAAGCTGGTAATGTGTATCAAGGAACACCAAGACCTATCTGTTCTCATTGTGGTATTTTTGGTCACACTATTGCTCGCTGTTACAAAGTCCATGGATACCCTCCAGGCTACAAAGTTCCTTCAGGCTATAATGTTGACAAAGCTAAAGGAAAGTACCAACATAATAAAGGAGTTCATATGGTTTATGCCCAGACTGGTGAACAGGATTCAGAGTGTACTCCTCATAATATCATTTCTTATAATGGTAATCACTATGCTCCATTTGGTTCTCCTTCAATTCAGCCTCATACTCCAATTGTTAGTCATTCAGTTAACATGGTTAACTCTAAACAAATCTTTTCTTCTGGACAAAGCTCAGTGGATGGTTCTGCACATTTATCTCAGTTGATTACTCAGTTGAACAAACAGCTTCAAGGTTCATCGTATCAGGTCATAGGGCCAACTCCTGCTTCATCATCTGGTTCTATTTCAACAACATGCACCTCTCTTGTACCTGCTCACTATATTTCTGTTTTGGAACCAAGCCTTAAATTACCTGAATCGGTTTGGATTTTGGATTCTGGAGTTAGTTGTCATATCTGCTGTGACTTAAGGTTATTCACTGACATCAAAACCACCACTAATACCACTGTAACCCTTCCAAACAACACCACTATCACCATAAACTTTTATGGAACTGTGAGACTTAGTGATAGGTTAACCCTTCATTTTGTGTTCTATGTTCCTTCTTTTAGTTTTAACCTGATTAGTGTGAGTGCATTGACTAAAAGAAATCACAATTTTTCAGTGCATTTTTATCATGATTCATGTTTTATTCAGGATCATTCACAGGACAGGATGATTGGTCAGGCTAATGAGGGTCATGATCTCTACCTATTGAACCAAAATGAATCCATTTCTCCTGCTTCTCATGTTTCTTTCCTGGTTGCTTCTCCTAAGCTTTGGCACCAGCGTTTAGGTCACCCTTCTATTTCCAGGGTTTTATCTTTGTCTCCTGATGTTAATGTCAGTCCAAAACTAGAAAATTTTTATTGTAAAGTGTGTCATTTGTCAAAGCAAAAATGTCTCCCTTTTGTTTCAAATGATAAAATTTCAGAAGAACCTTTTGCATTAATTCATATTGATGTATGGGGTCCTTTTCATATTCAATCAATAAAAGGTTTTCGATACTTTCTAACCATTGTTGATGACTGCTAACCATTGTTGATGACTGCACACATTTTACTTGGCTTTATTTTATAAAACAAAAAATGATGTTATTCAAGTTTTTCCAGGATTTTTAAATCTTGTTTCTACTCAGTATAATGCACAAGTTAAGAGCATCCGATCTGATAATGCCCATGAGTTACAATTTAAAGATTTACTGACCAAACTTGGCATTTTTCATTATCATTCTTGTGTTTATACTCCACAATAAAATTCAGTAGTAGAAAGGAAACATCAACATTTGTTAAATGTTGCAAGATCATTGTATTTTCAATCAAATATTCCTCTTTCTTATTGGCCTAAGTGTGTTTCAACTGCTACTTTCTTGATAAATAGAACACCATCTCATACTCTTAAAGATATCTCACCTTTTGGAAAATTGCATAGTAAAGCTCCTGATTATTCATTTTTTAGGGTGTTTGGATGTCTTTGTTATGTTTCTACTCATCAGAAAGATAAGCATAAATTTACTGAAAGAGCTAGGCCTTGTGTGTTTCTAGGATATGAATCAGGATATAAAGGTCAATTCCATATCTGTGTCTAGGAATGTTGTTTTTCATGAATCCATCTTTCCTTTTACTGAACATACATCATCTAGACAGCATATAGTTGAACCAACTGAACCTGATTTAAGAAATAATTTCCCAATCTATGAGGAGTTTCATAGCAGGCAGAATGAGTCTTTACCTGTCACTGAGCCTGTTATGGTTCCAGAAGAGTCACAACCATCAAATCCTGACATTAATCCTCCCATTACCCAGACTTCTAATGATTTGGCGAATAACCCCAGGCCATGTAGACAGACTAAAGCACCCAGTTATCTGCAATAGTACCATTGCTCAAGTGTTCTTACTGAGCATTCTTCATCTTCTTTTCCTTCTAATGGTACTGCTCATCCTCTCTCATCTTTTTTATCCTACGATAAACTCTTTCCTGAGTATCGTCTGTTCTGCTTTGCCATTCTTGCTGAAAAAGAACCCAACACTTTCAAAGAAGTAGTAAAGTTGCAACATTGGCTTGATGCGATGAACCTAGAACTAGATGCTCTTCAGAGTACTTTGACATGAGATATTTGTTCTCTACCAGAAGGAAAACATGCCATTGGATGTAAATGGGTGTACAAGATTAAGTATCTTTCTGATGGAAGTATAGAAAGATATAAAGCTAGGCTAGTCGCTAAAGGTTTTACACAACTAGAAGGTATTGATTATATGGATACTTTCAGCCCTGTAGCAAAGCTTACTACATTGAGATTGATTCTAGCTTTAGCAGTTATTCATGGTTGGTCAATCACACAGATGGATGTAACCAACGGTTTTCTCCATGGTGATCTTGAAGAAGAAATATATATGTGTCTTCCTCAAGGATACATACCAAGACATGGGGAGATTCTTCCAGAAAGACCAGTTTATAGATTGAAAAAGTCATTATATGGTCTTAAACAAGCCTCTCATCAATGGTTTCACAAATTCTCAAGTGTTCTCTTGGCTCATGGGTTTTCTCAGTCTCATTCAGATCCAACTTTGTTTGTGCAACACAAAGGATCTGCTTTTCTGGCACTTCTAGTATATGTTGATGACATTCTTTTAGTTAGTAACATGGATTCATCTGTTCAAGAAGTCCAAGCCATTTTAGCCAGGGAGTTCAAGATCAAAGATTTGGGTCATATGAGATACTTCTTGGGTCTAGAGGTTGCAAGGTCTGTAGCTGAGATTTCAGTGTCTCAAAGGAAGTATACTTTAGAGCTATTAGAAGAATTTGGATATCTTGGCTCTAAACCAGTGTCTACACCTATGGAACTCAATTTGAATCTTAGTGCGACCATTGGTGATTTGCTTCCTGAGGCCTCTCATTACAGAAAGTTGATTGGTAAACTCATTTATTTGACAGTCACACGTCCTGACATTAGTTTTGATGTCAATAAGTTGAGTCAATACCTATCAGCTCCAAGGGAACTACAAAGGATTTTACGCTATTTGAAGAATGATCCAGGTCAAGGTTTGTTTTATTGAAGCTAGTTCTCAGGGTATTCTCAGATGCAGACTGGGGAAGCTATTCTGATGACAGAAGGTCAGTGACTAGATCATGTGTGTTTCTTGGTGACTCACTTATATCTTGGAAGTCCAAGAAACAGGATAAAGTGAGTAGAAGTTCGGCTGAAGCAAAGTATAAAAGCATGGCTGATACAACTTGTGAGTTATTATGGATCAGTTTTTTGCTTGAAGATTTGAAGATCACCTTAGACGACACCATTGTTCTCTATTGTGATAATGAAGCTGCTCTTTATATAGCCAAGAACTCTGTCTTCCATGAACGAACGAAGCATATAGAAAGGGATTTTCATGTTGTTCGAGAAAGAGTTGCTTCTGGATTCTTAAAGACATTACATGTTTGTACTCAACATCAGTTAGCCGATATATTCACCAAGCCCCTCACTGCTCTCAAATTCAATCATTTGTTGTCCAAGATGGGATTACACCATTTGTACTCTCCATCTTGAGGGGGAGTATTAGAGAGTGTGAGTGTGAATCCCGGTTAACAACCGGTTTAATATTAAGTTTGTTATGTTAGCTTACTATATAAACATTCTCATGTAATCTTTAATCTTTAATGAAGTTTTATCCTAAACTAACAAAAGGTTGTTAGATTGAAAACCACTTTAGTTCCCCTAAAGTTAGCTTCCAACAAACAAATATATGAAAGCAAATTAACAAGGATCAATTGTTGGTTTATCCTTCTAGGTTGAAGACAATTCAATTCTACCCTTCACTATTCTCTCTACCCTTCTTTAGTAAACAAGTTGTTGTGCTGACGATTTTGCCCCTCCTTAAGTTGCAGTATTTTAAAATAGAAAATAAGAACCAGCAGCCAATCAGAATTGTTTATTTGGTAGCCAATAGAAATAATATTTTTTAGATTCTGAACCAATGAGAATTGAGTAAATCACTTTCCCTTTTGTATCTGAAAACAAAATCAATCCGTTGGAATGGATCGGGATTTCATATCTGAAAGCAAAGAAATGAAATTATTTACCGTCGTAATCATCAATCCGTTAGAGCTCAGTTGTCTTCGATCTTCACTTATCACAATCATTAACGTCATCGTCGGAGATCAAAAATCCATCCATTGGAGCTCAGCTTGTCGCCATCGTCTTTGCATTCATCTCAGGTGAAGTTCTAGGATTTGTCTGCCTTTGTTTTAAGTTGAAATCATCATTGGGTTTGCTCCGATTCTATCGGTAGTAATGGGTATGCTCCGATTTGTTTCAATTAGTGTTGAATTAGTGGTGTCTTGCAATTTTGTGAATGATAGGTTTGCTCCAATTTGATTTAATTTAAACTCAATGGATTAGTTAATATTTTAGTAGACGATTTGTTATTGGATGATTATTTATTTGTAAATGATTTGCTAGTAGACGATTTAGAGCTAGTTGATTTTGATATTGCTTCTTGTTGTTTGTAATTGGGAAAATTAATATTGATTGTAAATGGTTTTTATTCTTTTGTAGGTTACAATGAGTAGTAGCCATTGCACAGTAATACATTTTGAGTATGGTGGACATTATGACAAGAGAGAAGGTCACGTAGAATGGATTTTTAGAGAGGATGAATTTCAAAGTTTAGTCTTTAGAACACACGTGGAGGAGGTAACATATTCTTTGTTAGTGGAGAATATAAGGAAGAAGATTCATTTAGATAAAGATGAAACGGTTAAATTAAGTTACTTTCCAATGGTCTTGAGGAAGAAACCATCATATATTTGGGATGATGATGGTGTTTATGGTTATTTGATGAAAATGAGTAAAAAGTTATGTAGGAATGTTTTGTATGTGGAGGTTATTAGAGATGATAAAGGAAATCAGTGGGGAGAAGAATTTTCAAGAGTAGAGCGAGAAAAGGAAAGTGAATTTGGTGGAAATAATGATGCGATGTTTTCCAATGATGAGATGGTTCTAATGATAATGGGATTGGTGATGATGAGATGGTTTATAATGGTAGAGATAAGGTTAATGAAGGTATTATGACTGTATACGTTGAGCCATTGGTTAATGATGATGGTGATGTAGCCAATGGTGGAAATCAGGTGGTTGTGGAGGAATTAGGTGGTTTAGGTAAAGGAGAAACTCAGGTGATTGTGGAGAAATCTGGTGGTGAAGGAGGAAGTCAAAGAGGTAAGGAATGGGATGATGGTATTAGTATGAAGGTAGGAGATAAATTTGAAAGTAAGAGAGCACTTAAGGATATGCTTGAAAGGGCTGCACATAAGAACTGTTTTGGGTATGTTACAAAGAAGTCGGATACAGTATTGTTCGTGGAAAAATGTAGTAAAGTTAAGAATGGTTGTAAGTGGCATCTAAGAGTTGCAAAGGATGGGGAACCAGATCGTTTCACGGTTAGAACTTACCGAAAGATACATACGTGTTCTCGATCTGGTACAAGTACAAGCAAAAACAAAAAGAAGGGGTCAACACGTTTAGTTGCTACTGTTGTGCATGAAGATTATCCAGGAAAATTTGAGACACCGAAACAAAAAATTCTCATGAATTTGGATCAAGGAAGACTTGGGATAAGATCTTCATACACTACAGCATGGAGAGGGAAAAGACAAGCTGTTTATGATGTTAGGGGAAGTCCAGAGAGCAGTTTCAGACTATGGGTTCCCGACAAGCAAGTGTTGTTGTGGTGGATTAATCATGTTGCAGACTTCATGCATTGAGTACAACCCTGGAAGGAAGTTCTTCGTTTGTAAGAACAATGACGTTAGTGTATATGATGTTTTATTATCAGTTTGTTTCTTTTCAATCTTGTGGAACTGTCTTCTAATAATTGTTTTTCAATCTAGGATGGAGGTGCTCACATATAGAAGTGGTGGGATGATGCAATTATGGAGGAATTCACCATCCTCAAAAGCGCAGTTAATGAGGCGGATGATAAGATTCGGAACATTAGAATGTTTGGAGCGAATGCATCTGATGATGGGAAATTTGCTGCGATGAAGAACCGCCTAATAGAGTATGAATCGAAGCTGAAGGAATTAGAGTTGGAATTGGAGTTGCTTACCAAGGGAGGTGTGAAGTATTGGGTGCTCAAGTGTCTTCTTGGTGCGGGAATCTTTGCCGTATCCATTACAATCTTCTGTTTCTACAAGTAATATTAGCATTTGCTATGTAATATTTTCAGGAATACTTTGATGTAATGACTAATAACTTTGATGTAATATTTTAGCTTAATGTAATGACTTTGACGTTTAGGATCCTACTTTGATTATGTATGTTTGTGCTATATAAAAATTTGATGTTTCTATTTATCTTTTAGAATTGTGTTAGTCATTATTCCTCTTAAATAACCTAGTACTCATTTGCCAAAAATAGTGAAACACACTTAAGCTATAAACAAAGGCACAATTTCTGTGTTTGACACGAGTGGTCACTCAATTTCTATTCTGAAAAAAACAAAGACAAAAGTTAATGTTGTATTTTAATTTAAATTCAGTTGTACCAAAACATACGTAGTTGTACCAGTTTTATCAGTTGTACTCATTAATAAAATCCAACGCATTAAATACAATCCAAAAATATGATCCAAAACATATCGTAAACATTAATATACAAAAGGAAACTTAAAAAAACATACAATCCAAAACATTATCCCAAAAAATCTTTTCCTACTATACATGACCATCACTAATATCATTTTAGCACAAAATAAGGAGACTTACACCATTTAGAAGCTTTGATTTCTCTCTTCTCCTTCATGGGTATGACCTTCACTTTCAAAAGAACCTCTCCTCACCACAACACTAAGTGTTCAACTTGGCTGAACTTTCTCATCCATTTCATCAACACCTTCCTCAGCTTCAGTCATAACTTCCTCTGCTTCAAGCTGAACTTCCACTGCTTCAGGAAGTGCTTCAGGCACGGCTTCAGACTGAACTCTTTCTGGTTCAGTATTAACACCTCCTTCAGTCTCTAATTCAATTTTAGTTTGACCACCTCCTTTAGTCTCTAATTCTGTTTGTTGTGTCTGGACATCCTCCATAACAACATCTGCAGTATGTTGTGTTCGTTGTTGTTGTGCTCCAGTCCAATCACAACCAAAATCCATATTGGGCCAGTCATCCTCAGCCATATCAGGGACACTTTTCTCTGTATTTTGAGCATTCTTCACACTCATTTCTGTATTCTGAGCATTCTTCACAAATTCTTCAACCGATTTGATCCTTGTATCATGTGAAGTAAGCTTATCTTCTATGTTCTTTAACCCATCTTTCAGTTCTTTTCCCAAGGTCTTGACACTCTCCACAATGTCTATCAGTCCATCCATCGGCTCTGATGGAAGAGGATCCGATGGAGGAGGATGTGAAGGCGCACCTTCATTTCCCTCAGCCATCTCTTCTACTTTTCGAGCATCCACATCTGAATTGAACATCTCCTCCCACCATACAGACCTGTTTTTCGCTAAACACTTCCTCCAACCATCGACAATTGGATCATATGTGTCTGTCTCATCATCTGATTCATCCATGAACTTTTGCAACAAAGTTTCTTTAGTCTCAGATGTATGCAATATACTTTCAATATCCTGTACAATATACACAAAATTAATGAACCACAATCTAAAAATGACTATGAAACAAACCAAGGTTCTGTCTTTTACCTTTGTTGATCCAAGGGCCTCATTTATGACAGACAACGGAAAACTTTTTAGAGAATACAGTTTGAACTTCATCATGCACATTCTTGGACATTCACTCCAATCACCTCTAATATATACTATAAAGTTTCTTTTTAGATTTGGAATTGCCTCAAATACCAAAAGCTACAAATATTGATACCAATGCCAGCATTAGAGGACTAATTAAAACACAATCAATAAAATTTGATAAAGTTTATATCATAATTACCTCCAAAGGGATGCAGAAGCTAGAAAAGCTCCATGTTACTTTGCCAACCCCACCAAAATGATCTACTATATGGAATAGATCTTCCATGTTCTTTTCAAATGTAAGACGCCCCCATGGAAATGTCTTACATAATTCCAAATCATCTACAACTCTTTGAAAGAAAGGCTCTACCTCTATTGCCTTCTTACCAGTCTTAGACTGGCCAGTCAAGATACTACCTAAGAAGTAAAGTACTGCCATTTTCAGTCTATCTCCACAAGCCTCCATATTCAGCAATTTCTCTTCAACACGTTTGATGGTTACTACTGTCCCCTCTTCGAAATGACATTCCACAAACTTCATACTGCCACAAGAATTTGCATAATTTTCAAGCAACATATGGCAGTCTAATCCAGAGATAAGAGCATGTTCTCTTAAGGAATAACGGATGGGAGTTCTATTAACAACACACCAGCATTCTTTGGACTTACCAGTACGAGCCATGTGAAGAATTAACATCCACATTGTAGTTACCTTATGGTTTGCCTCCTTAAACATGTGGAAGAAGTGCTTAAATTGGGAATGCTCGTGAAACTACATCTTCTCATCTTCTAGAAGTACACGGTTTATAGTATCAACCGCTTCTTTTATAGAACACCTTGTTGAAAGCTTACATAACTTGGTATACTCACTAGGATTGAAGTACATCTCTAATGGTCGAATTGGTTTCATTTCCTCTTCTGCTTCATCCACTACTGCCTCGGCCTCTCCTCTTTCATCTTCTGCTTCATTCACTATTGCCTCTCCTCTTTCCTCATCAGATTCCTCTTCTAATTCTTCTCCCAATTTGTCTCCAAATTCGTCCTCAGATTCTTCCCTGGATTCTTTCTCGGATTCGTCTTTGGATTCACTCTCGGAATTGTCCCCAGATTCGTTGTTCTCTTCGTCTCCATTGTTCGCTTCTTCTCTATTATTATCTTCTTCTTCGTTCCTCTTTTCCTCTGCCACTCTTGGGTCCTCAAAATTTGATTTTGCGACGCCAGTGAAATCGGAGATCGCATAGCCGCCTGTTTTGTACGAGTCATGTTCTCCAAATCTCTTGTTTTCTGGATTAGAAGAAGGAGAAGAGAAAGAACAAATTCTTTTTGGCGGAAATGTGTTCGAATTTTTTGGATTCGAAGAAGAAGAAGAGAAAGAATAATAAATCAAAAAAATTCTAAGTGTTTAATCCAATTGGATCGGATTTGATCTGAAATTCAGGTTATTTTGGTGGGTTTCGGGTTTGGGCGAATTAACCCATTTCAGATCTGGATTTATTACGGGTCGTTTTGTCTTTTGCCTTCGTTTACAATTAAAAAAAAAACAAAATCAATTATTAAATAAAGGGTATTCCAGTGCCGGTTCAACCCAGAAAGATAAACCAGCAATTGATCAAATTAACAATGTAAAAGGTCACCAAGTCAACGTTTAACTCAAGAATTTGTATTATCATTTTTATTAATTAAAATTGAAAATAGTATTTTACAAAAGGTGAGGCGTGCATGGAGGCATAGCCGAAAATCACTGACCAATGATATTAAAGGTGGCACATTTTTTTGTTATACATTCTCAACTTTGCGTAACGTCCATACAATGCAATGCAATGCCATGTGACTCTAGTTTGTTTCAATTCTTTTTTACAAATTTTTTTTTAGCTTTTAAGCCTATAACTTTTTTTTTCCCGCTTCAGAACGGAATTGAGACATCATTTTCTTTCGGCCAAAAAAAATAATTGTGTGTTTAGCAAAAAAGATAATTGTATTTTTCCAAGCGATAATTTGTAGAGTAAATTTGGTAAAAGATAATATATGATAATATACTTAAGTAATCAACAAAGAGAAAAAAAAGTTCGAAGAATCAACAAGAGGATACTGGAAAAAATCGAATATGTATTTATGTACAAATGCGTTGCGCATGGGATTGCTTTCTATTGAGTAGATGGAACGATGGTGTGACATTGCATGGCGTAAGCGAGACACTGACAGAGTATTAAATACATTAATGAGATTAATCACTCGGTAAGCATTTGGGCGAATACATTAATGAGATTAATTGCTATAAAAACTATTTCGTTAAGTAGAAAATTAGAAGTATATTTTCATATTCATCTTCTACTCTGACAAATACATTAGTATGAACAGTGACATCTAATTTAGTTGTCTGGTTAAGTAAAAATTAGAGATACATTTTTATATATATTTGATAAAATAAATATTTTACCATGTTACAAATACTCATACCTTGTTATGTAATTATATATACTTATATATATATATATATATATATATATATACACGTAACTAGTTATCTGTTGGGTTGAAGCGTTATATGATGGGTTGAAGCGCTACAAAGTTTTGTGTGGTGCGTTATTAGAAAATAGATCTCTATTGTAACATCCCAAACCGAAGTATGGATTTTCGGTAAGGGTGTCGATCGACACCCATGGTGAGTGTCGATCGACACCAATCGATTTTAATCGGTTCTGTTTCGATTTTTGATTCGGTTTATTGTGGTTTGGGTTAAGGAAAACCCTAAGCTCGTCTTTTTAAGCCTTGTTCTCGTGAGCCGTCGGGATCAGAGTGTTTTTGGAGAGAAAAAGTTGAGAAAAGAGGAGTTTTCGAGAGAATCGTCAGGATCGTTCGTGTTCTCGGGTTTGTGGGCCGTTCGTGTGCTCCTGGTGTTCTTGTGGTGATCGCGGCGATTCTTCCTTGCGGTTTCAGCACCAAATCAGTGAGTCCAAGCCGTAGTCTATTCGTTCTCCATAGTCAATCCGCTTCAAAACTCAAAGGTGAGTGCGTGATCGCTAGGAAAAGCGTAGAATCGGATATTAGGAATCGTGTGCTTATTGTTGCTTGTTATTTGTATGAAATCCCTGTTTTCGTGGTTATTTGCTGTGTGATTTCATCCTGTGTGTCGTGGTATCAAATCGCGAGGAATCGAGTCGAGCCGTGTGAGGATTGGCTCGGACTCGGATTCTGGCGTGAAGTGTCGATCGACGCCTGCGGGCAGTGTCGATCGACACCTCGCGAGGAAAATGTTAGCGACCGGTCGAGTGTCGATCGACACCAGGGTGGCGTGTCGATCGACACCCGATAGATTTATTATTGAGTTTTGTGTGTTTTACTTTTAATTAATCTGAGTTGTTAATTAATCTAAAAAGAAAATGTTAATTAAGCTGGAAATGGTAATTTAAATTTGGAAATTGGTTTAATCGATATTTAATCGCGTAGAAAATTGATATTCGTATTATGTTTTTCCTATTGGCGGGATAACCGCTCCACTGAGTATTTATGATAATACTCACGCAACTCCCGTGTTCTTTTGAGTTGCAGGTAAAGGAAAAATGTGATCGTGGAATCGAGGCCGAGGGAAGAGGATGATAGAGTCTTTTATTATGTTGTTAGCCTAGTGAACCCGTTGAGCTAGGTTGGTAGTATTTATTTTGCATTCCTGAATTCTGGTGTTTGAATTAAATGGTTTAAATCAGTTGTTTATTAAAGGATTACTTTATTGGTTCAAATGTTTCTATTATTTTCCGCAGTAGAATTGTTAGTTAAAAAAAAAAAAGCTTGGTGTTACATCTATGCATATTGGTATAACATTAAGACAGTGAGAGATATAAGGAAGTAGTAAGATTGTGATACGAAACTTAGTGTGGAGTTTTGCAAATACTGGTAATATACAAATCAACAGTTTTCTATTTTCATTAATATCTTTAAAATAGATAAACATTTTAAAAAATATATAGGCATCCTCAAACATAAACTACTATGCAACATTGTAGATTGCAAACGTAAAAAAAAAAAATCTTACAATGGTAGCATTTGGAGACGCACATAAAATAATAGTTGTATACATGTGACTTGAATTTAAAACTCAAAATCTAGAGATTATCCACGGAAGTAACTTAACGCCTCATCATTTATCAAGTTATCATTACTTTGTCAAACTTTAAAGCAATAACATGTTGATTTTCTTCATCTTTTGACTCCAGATCCGTTCCATCACTAACAACGAAGAATGCAACATGGACAACTACAAGTCATAAAATCATTAAATATCAACATAATTGTCAACCGGTTATTCTTTTCTGCAAAAACGCTTATAGGAAGGTTGGCATATCCATGTCTCTACAAAAACATTCGTAGGAAAGGTGGGCATGTCCATAGATTTATACAAAATTGAAAAGAAAAAGCCAATAATCACACAAGGAAGAATATAGAGAAATTCTAATAGATGAATCCGTTAGTTTATACATACATATAACCCACATTAAAACCACTAATTGGTTAACAAAAATTGTAAATCTGTAAATTGCGTATACAGTGACGGAAAATCGAAACCCAAAAAGTAAAAAAATATGTAGATCTATAACAATAACGAGTCGAGATAGACTTATAAACATGGAGTAATTTACTCAATACACAGAGGAGTAAGAGGAAGAAGGATTTACAATCATAAACGCCAAAAGAAGAGTAGTCTTAAACCAAAAAGCAATTACAAACGTGGTTCTCTAAGATTCGTGCGACCGATCCCAAAAAGGCAACTAAACTCATAGATGTATACCCCAAACCAATTCAAGAGAGACTCATAAACATGGCTTTAACACCAGAAACGCAATATATGAGGGATAGGATGAAGGATTCAACACTAGAAGCCAAAAATAGACTAGAAGCTTCAAAATCAAAGAAGAAACCTCACACAACATAACCATTCACATAGAAAGAAAATTTTAGACCAAAACTTACATTGAATCGCGGAGGTGGCCAAAATGGTGAAAACAATAACGATGTTAAAAAGAGAGAAGGATGGTGAAAAGAGAGAAGGCGGTAGAACAGATTAAAGAAATGGTCTTTAATGTTTTTTTTATCACATCAGTGAGCTCCAGTATGAATATGGAATCCGAAATGCGTGGGGCTAAAATGGTCATGATCGGTGGTTATTTACAATCTCTCCACTAGCAAGGAAACTCCTCTTGCTATTTTTTTGAATACCCTAAATTCATTTGCTTACCGGTGCAAATACTCTAAATTGTATGTATAAAATAATAACTAATAATATTATCGAGACTATAAATTTACATAGTATTTCTAAAATATTTATTATTTTATTATCTTATCGAATCGAATTGTGTTTTATTTTTCATTCACCCAATTCGAATTACAAAATTTATTAATTTAAAGAGTTTATTGATGGATGGGTATTAATTTATGTAGTTTCCACTATATATCTATGAAAAATGTTGTCAAATTCACTTTTTTTATGTTTGATTTTTGGTATACAGTGAAGCAACTAATCTCGATTTGTGTAACGAAAATAGGATCAAAATTGTTGATTTCAATCTTGGTTATGTTTGTGATTAACAAATGGGATCCGTAGATCTGAAACCTCGTGAATCAGAGATCGAGACCTTATTAGATCCCTACGTAGGTATGGAATTCGAATCGGAAGATGAAGCTAAAGACTTCTATATCGATTACGCAAGAAAACTAGGGTTCGTTGTGCGATTGATGCAGAGACGAAGATCAGGGATCGATGGAAGAACACTCGCTAGAAGATTCGGTTGTAACAAGCAAGGCTTTTCTCCAAATAACCAAACCAATCAACGTTCTAGTGCAAGAGAAGGTTGCAAAGCCACGATTCTCGTGAAAATGGAGAAATCTGGGAAATGGATCGTTACTAGATTCGTTAAAGAACATAATCACTCACTTCTCCTTACTGTTTCTCCTTTTAATTCAATGGTACGATCTTCTCTGCATAACCGGATTTTGTAATTTTGGGTCTTGGTTTGCTACGATTATTATTGATTGTTGGCTTTGTAGGATGATAAGATTAGAGAGCTTATGGAGGAGGTGGAATGTCGGGATCGATTATGCGTCGCGTATCGGGATAAATTGGTGAGTTTTATGAACAATGTTGAACGTCATACGGAAGAATTGTCATTCAAAATCCGTGGTATTGTAGAGAATATTAAGAAACTTGAATGTGAAATGCAAAGTTATGATGATCATTTGTAAGAATTATCTATCATCTTTCGATTTGTCAAACGCCCTTGGTTTAGTAATGTGCGAAGCCAATCGAGTCAAATCCGACCTCTGCATCGCATCGCCGAGAAGTGAGGTCTTTCGGGTAAATTTTGCAGATTTCGACATTATTGGAATTTAGAATTTTGCAAGACCGGCCTCTGATTATTCTCGGATTTGTTCCTCGGTTCCAAATCCCCGAAATGTGAGACTCTTCAATGTTCAAATCAACTCCTTTTAGGCAGACCCTTTGCACAAAATTCACTAGAGCTAGTAGAGTCCAAATCAAACACTAACTAGATCATCAACATATCAAACTAACTAAAACAATTATATTGGTTTTCCTTTAAAGAAAGATCTAAGATGACACAATCATACAATACCGGCAAAATGGAAGAAACTAATTAACATGCTATGGAAAAGAAACATTTTTGTTACCAAAAAAAAGATATTTGGAATCAAAACGAGCTAAAATTTTGGTTTGGTATTATTCAATTTAGGGAAAATTCCATAAAAATATCCCAACTAAATTCCGTTAAGCTTTTTAATACCCCAATTTTTTGGCTACCCAGTATAATACCCCAACTAATTATTTTGTCCATTTTAATTCATCAACTTTCAAATAATGGCCATTTACCTACCTCGAATTAGCGGAAAAATAACAGCCGTTATCTTTTTATGTTTTAAACAATTTAAAATTTATTTTAAAAAAAAAAATCCAAAAAATTTGAAAAAGTCAAGAAATATTTTCTAAAAGTAAAACCACATAAAAACTAATTTAGTCATATTAATAAAATAATTGTTTTCCAATAATTCTTTTGTAAAAGTGTGTTAATTCTTTATTTTTCTAGATTTGGAAAGATCTTTTAACTAAGAATCGCAATATCTATTTATACTAACAATAACTCAAATAATATACCAACAAAATAGAACCAATTTACAATATTTTAAAGAACGTAATTTATTATAATTAAGATTAGTTTATTACAAATTTAAAAGAACAGAAAACAAAATGTAATCTAGAAAAATAAAATGAAAATACAAAACTGATAAATAAAAGCTGAAAATTAAATATTAAACGTAAAAATGAACTTAATCTAGTTTATTATTTCATGTGTAGGTTTAATCAAAAAGTGAAAGATACTTTTTAAAACTTTCCCGATTGGTTGAATCTTCTGGATTATTTTTATATATTGCCTTTTCATATTATCGAATCGATTTTCAATGTCTGTCCAATCCAAATTAATAATTCCGTATTGATCGAAAATATTTAAAATAATATTTTCTTTTTGAAGACGAGTAAGCTGACATCCTTCGACATTTTCCTTTCGGCTCTCTATAACCATTTGTCGAAGTACCCCGTATGTAAGTTCTTCTATCCACTTCTATTTCTGAAAATTTTAAACACATTTTTTTGGTCACAAACACATTTATAAGTTGCTTAATCAAACATTTTTACTATCATATTGTTTACTAAAATAATTCAAGAAACAGTAGAATTTAAAGTAAAAGATGATACAATTTACCTTACGTGAAGATGATTCAGTCGCCATATATGTTGGATTCATGTAGCTAAAATTTTTTGATGTGCACAACTACTTCTAAAAACCTCACCTTATCATACTATTTATAATACTTCAATAATCTCCTAAAAATAGTTTTTTAAAAATGCATATATTTAACACTAATAATAGTAGTCAGAATTTTGTTTTAAGTCAACAAACTCTAGTCCATAATATCGACTATTATGGGATAATGATAGTAATCAATAATTTGTTCATTATTTTATTCATTTGACCAAAAAGAACCACAAAATTCAATCTAAACTATATCGTATATTTGAATGTTTTAGTTTTATTTTTATTTTTTAGTTATCCATTGAAGTTCTACTTTTCTATTATTAATTATAAGTCTTTGACTTTATCTTTCAAAAAATCCCTAGAAAATAGTATCTACTTAGAAATTTGGAAAATGAACGTTACATTGTTGAAACCAATGTTCGAAATCCCGCTAGGCGTGAGTCGGGCGCTCGGACCGGGCCTAGCGATTTTTTAAAAATTCGGATATAAATCGGGGAGTATTCGGGGAGTAGTTTTTTTGTACTATTTAATATTTTTATACAAAACTCACCAAAATTAAAAATTTATATACATAGTTTTTTTCAAATATTGTTTTTAAAGATTCATATACATAGATTTTTTGAAAGATTCATAGAAAACACATCAAAATTAATCAATGGCCCTTATGACCTATTACACTAAATAGTCCACAACACAACAAAAAGAGAACCACTTGAACAAATATAAGTGAGCCCTACGTAGTGAAGAGTTTATGTAAAGTCATGGATCGATCTAATACTATTATCTACTTTAAACTCAAATGATACGTACGTTCAAAATTTAAAAAAAAAAAAAAAAATGATACAAGTAAATTGAAAAGTTACCAAGTCTTGAGTAAATAGAAAACACATATGAGATAATAGGAGTATGACCTAAGACATAATTATTTGTAAAGCCCAGTAGGCCCAAAGAAGATTCTAGTTCTCTTCATCAAATTTTTTCACCGCCGCCAACGACGAGAACCAATTCTTATCGTCACCGTTTCCATTTTTTGTTAAAACGAGATCTCTAAACCTCTATAGATTCGAAAACCCAATTGAATTGCTTTTCAAAATCTGCCGGATTTACTTATAAATCGCCGGTTTTTGTTAAACTGCGTTGACCGCGGTCAAAACTCGGCCTACCGCCTAATGCTTCCGATCAGACCCATCTCGCCACGGTGGTCCACCGCCGACCGGTTTCTCGGCCGCCGAATGGCCAACTCGCCCGAGTTTTCGAACAGGGGTTGAAACTATACAAAATTGCATATCATTTTCTTTTTAAAGAAAAAGAAAAGTCAATCAAACAAAAGTAGAAGATAATTACAACATTCAAGTTTCCATAAGAATGGATAATGAACGAACAGAAGATGATGATTTGATTCGAGCATATCTCTAATGGTGGTGATGGTGGCTATAGGATCTCAGTTTCAAAACATACAACGATGTCTTATGGGTGATGATTATTTCATTGAATGTCTGATTCGTCGACAAATCACAAGGCTCGGAAAACAATACATACAGAAGGTATTAGGGTGTTATATTGTATGTTTCCAGATGTGTTTTGAAGCTATCTACTATCCTTAGAGAAAAAAACTGGTTAAAAGACACAAGATTCATATCTGTCGAAGAGATGCTTGCTATTTTCATGCTCCGTTGGGCAAAATTCAAGATATCTCTATGTTAGAGACACATTTAAAAGGTCCAAGTTTGCTGTAAGCACAAGTTTTAATCGTGTTTTGAGAGCTATACTTGTAATAGCTCCAAGTCAAATGGTGAAACCAGATGCTTCGGTACCTATGAAAATAAGAGAGAGTACACGATTTTATCCATATTTTTTAAGGTATGTTATATAATCTCTTCTACTTTTTTTCCTCAAAATATGACTAATAATTTGTTTGTATTATTCCAGAACTGTGTTAGGCGTTTGATGGTACACATATACCCGCAAAAGTAGTTGGACATGAGGTGGCAAGCTATCGTAATCGGAAAGGAGTAATATCACAAAATGTTTTAGCTGTATGTAACTTTGATCTAGAATTCATTTATGTTCTTAGTGGATGGGAGGGTTCAACACATTCAAAACTATTAAGTGATGCTTTAAGTAGAAGAACAAACAATTTCCAATACCCGATGGTATATAGTTTTACATATTTATATTTTAATCGTTCATATATCATATATTGTTAGTAACATGTATAATTATCTTAATTTCAGGAAAATTCTATTTAGTCGATTGTGGATTCGCAAATCGACTCAATTTTTTGGCTCCATTTCGTAGTGTTCGGTATCATCTACAAGAATATGGTGATCTAGATCGTGCTCCTAGCACTCCACATGAGTTATTTAATCATCGTCACGCTTGTTTGAGAAATGGGATCGAGAGGATATTTGGAATCATCTCAGTTTGTGATTTTTAAGTCCGCACCTCCTTTTTCTTTCTAAAAACAAGCGGAAATAGTTATAGCATGTACATCATTGCATAATTTTCTTTGTAAAGAATGTCGATCGAATGAAGGAGAATTCCCCGTTGAAACAAGTACTAGACGAAATCCAGAGAATGTCCCTACTCAACGTAATAGAAAAGAGCCTCATGAGACTCACATCCAGCTAATAATTTATTATTAACTTATATTCTAACACTTATAGGTATATGAGATTATTCTTCAACACCTATTTCTTTTGATACCTTATCTCTGAATTTTGCTCATCGTACTTTGGGTATCATTCATTTCGATTAGGAAGAAGTTCTTTGTACTGAAAATTTTAAAATTTTTGTTCTAAATAATTTGAGAAAAGGCTATGCCTCTTCGTTTTTGTTTTGTATTTAGTTCCACCTCTCTTACTTGAGCCATACATGGAATCAACATTCATTAACTTCTATTGTATTATCTGATATGTAAGGGGGAAATACGATTTTTTGGAGATGCCAGATTGGCTAAAATCGCAAAGGATTTACATACTATTAAAATTTGGATTATCATTTTCAATCTTGAAATGCCAGATTGTGTTGAAGATATTTTGAACGATGAAAAAAAGATATTCTATTAAACGATATTCTGAATTTTAAACGATGCTAGATTTTCTGAACGATGAAAAAAAGATATTCTATTAAAAGCTAGAAACATTAAAGACATTTAAATTCTTGTAGATTCATCTAAATTCTTTTTCAGTAGTCTATAATTTCTGAAGCCGTCTCTGTTTGTACCTCCAGGCGACCTGAATTTGTATTGCTGCTCGGAGCCTGCAATATGGAGATTCATACCTAATGGAACCTTGGACTCTATTGCTTCTCAGGAATCTGGAGAACAGGGACGTTACGTCCTCGAGATCCGCTAGACTCAACAAGAACACATCAACGTTTGTCACGCATCGTATACTTCTGCTGCTAAGCAATCCCCTCGTTCTCGTTGTCCCATCTGCAGAGATATCATGCTCAATGTTTTTTAATCAGCAGTCAAGTTGATGAGTTGCTCAAGGGACTTAATTACCAGGGTTGGCAGCTAGGCGTCCGAGGGACCAAGTGAGTAGCTCCTCACCGCAGACATCTCCTTCCGTTAACGGTAGAGAAGTTCCATCTTCTCCCACGCTTTCCATCTCGCCTCGCACTACAAACATCATTTTGTCAACTATCCCCCATCGGCGTATGACTGTGCTGCCTCTGATGTAGGTTCTTTGTCTCAGCTTTTCTCGTATCGAATCTAGGATAGACTCGTCTATCAATGAGAAGATTTTTACTTGCACACCCATCACTTTCTTTAGTAAGCAATGGTTAAATGTCTAATCCCTGTCTAACTTGTGTTTTACCCGCACTCTCTATACAGCTAGTTTCAGTCAGAACTAACTCTTTAGTAAACATTTGGGATCTAAGTAGAGATAACTTTGAGAGAGAGAGACAACAATGCTGTGGGAAACGGATTCCGATGTTACCTTGTCGAGAAATATGAAGATATGTCTTCTTTGACTCCTCTGGTAGCGGCCCAGTTGAACCGCTATGTCTCTCGAACCCTCCTGAAATGTTGAAAATTTGGGTTAGTTAGAACAACCTGATACAATGTTCAACTGAGGAGCAACGTTTAGTTTATTAAGGATAGTTTCCGCCTACCTTTTTATATCTTCGGGAAACCTCCTGTAGCTCATCCAATTCTCAACTTCACGTTGTCGGATTGTAATATCCAATCTCCTACGGTGTACAAATTGAAACACAAACCGTCAGGGCAAACGATATATATTTTTTTTAATGTATTTATGGAGTTGTTTTTACCTTTTAACAAGGGATTGAAGAAACTGCTGCATGTTATCTATTAGAAGTGCGAAAAGCAGAAGTCCATGTAGGGGTCGGATCCCCCCTTAGAAGAGTCGATAGCCTAAACGACGTCGTTTTCACCAAATCAGCCCATCAAGTTAAGCCCAGAAGGCAGAAGCCCATTAGCAGCCTTTTACTGTTCACCCAAACCGACTTGTATTTTCTATAAATAAGCATGTACCCCCTCACATGTGAGGGATCGAAAAATCTTTGTAAAAGCTCTGATCTTGATGAATAAGAACCCTAATTCATAATCTAATTCTAAATCTTTATAAGTGTTTGAAACCCTAAAGAAGCTCTACTTCACAAGAATCTTCACAAATTCGATTGTGTGAATTTCCAGCACGCACAATTTGGCGCTAGAAGGAGGGTGATGCACTCGCAACACTAGCTTCATACACGAAACAAACGCTTAGACGAACCCACTACTCGCAACATGTCAATAACGAACCCGCAGCCTCCAGTGACCAAAGATTCAGGTCCAAGCGAGCCCATTGTGGTTGGGCTAATCAACCAGTCCGCATTGGGGGCGGAAGCAGGCAGACCTGTCCCGACAGAGAACCAGGCAACTGCCAATACAAACTCGGCCGACCCGTCCACACCAGGAGATTTCGGTCAACTCAAAGCAATGCTCGAACAGTTGCTCGAGCAGTCGCAAAACCAGGAAACGATCAACAGCAACCTGACTGCTGAAATCAGGGCCTTGTCGACAACTCGTCAGTCTCGAGGGCTACCTCAAGGTAACGCGCTCCGCGTCACCCCGCTCGCTCTTAACTTCTCCCAGGCGGCATCGCCTTCGACTCGTGGCACTCGCGAAGATCATACTCCAACACCTCTCAGAGATGGAACCGTCCTTGTCGCAGGTGCTCCCGGCGGCATAGCTGCAATTGCAGACAATTCAGAAGGACGTGAATTCGGAGCAGCTCGGCCCAGTCGACCGACTAGTCGTATCCAGAGTCGGGACGAGGGCGAAATCGCAGAAAATACGCAATAGATGGAACAAGCCGAAGCCCCAACCACTCGTAGAACTGTCGCTTCGCAGCGAACGGAAATGGACGAGCTCAAAGCCGTCTTGCAGAAGACCACTCGCGATCTCAAGGATATGAGATCACATGTCCATCGCGCAACCAGCAAGGCGCCCGAGCTCGACCGTGTTCTTGAAGAAGCCTGCACTACTCCTTTTACCGAGCGGATAACAAAGGCGCGTTTATCCGACCCTGGGAAGCTCAAGATTCCTATCTACGAGGGAAAGGGCGACCCCACGGAGCATATCAGAGCATTCTCAATCGCGATGGGGCGAGCGAATTTCCGGCTCGACGAAATCGATGTTGGTTGCTGCCTCCTCTTCGTGGAGCACCTCCAAGGGGTAGCCCTCTATTGGTTTACGGGAATGAAAAGGAACTCTATCGACAGCTTCGCCCAGCTCTCCGAAGCTTTCCTAAAGCAGTACTCCGTCCTAATCAAACGCAGATCGTCGGAGGCGGACCTTTATACTATAACGCAAGTGGCCGGCGAACCCTTGGGAGTCTTCATCGAACGCTTCAAAGCGATGCTTATTCAAGTAAAAGGGATTGACGACCAATCCGCCCTAAGTGCCCTGCGAAAAGCTCTGTGGTACAACTCGGATTTCCGGAAGGAGATGACAATCAACGAGCCCTCTTCCATTCAGGACGCGCTCCATCGTGCGAATGGCTTCGCAAGGAGCGAAGAGGAAACGCGGGTTTTGGACCAGAAGTATGGAAAGATCAAAAGTCCTAAACCGCAAGAAGCCCCGCCTACGAAAAAGAAGAGGCAAAATGACTTCGTGCGACACGAAGGAGGTTTTAGAGGTGCTCATAACTACCAGGTGGACTCGCCCGGCTACGGCCGAGGAAGAGGGCGAGGCCGCGGAAACAGCGTTCCTGGCCGCGGAAGCGGCACTCCAGGTTGCAGTAATGACAACACTTGGACAAGGAACCTGCAGTATGAGGAATCCGCATATTGCGACTTGCATAAGATGGACAGACATTCGACAGCTAATTGCAGAGTGCTCGGAATGTGACTTGCAGCAAAGCTAGCCACCGGCGAACTCAGAGGAAACATAAGTGTTAATGATTTTCAGCTGGAGCAGTTCGACGACGCAAGAGAAGGAGACGGTCCGTCCGGAGGCAATAGCAGGAATAACAAGCGAGACAGACGGAATGACGACCAGGTCAACCTCGGCAAGCAAAACAATAACGAAGGCCAGGGCGGCTCGAAGCAGAAAATCGGCAACATGATTATGGGCAGCTCGCGCTATTGTTCAAACACCGTCTCGTCGATCAAAGCTTATCAGAGGCGAGCCGAGGTAGGAGCAAATAAACCCAGTCCATCCAAGTTTCCAAACGAAGTCATCCGATTCGAAGAAAATGAGATTGATGACATTGACAAACCGCACGACGACCCACTCGTCATCCGACTCTCCGTCGCAGGTTGGGACATGGGTCGTGTTTTAATCGATACAGGTAGCACAGTCGACATTATTTTCATAGACGCTCTTAAGCGTATGGAAATCGATCTCGCCCAAGTCGAATCCTATCCTAAACCTTTGACCGGATTTAATGGCGAGACGACAATGACTCTTGGAACGATCAAACTTCCTGTGTGTGCGGAAGGAATAACGAAAATAGTGGAGTTCGCGGTATCGGACAACCCGGCAATTTACAACGTGATAATGGGAACCCCTTGGCTCAATTCGATGCGTGCAGTCGCCTCGACATACCATCTCTGCCTTAAGTTTCCTACGAAAAGCGGGGTCAGAACGATCAGAGGGAGTCAGGCAGCGTCGCGATCTTGCTTCATGGCCGCGCATAAACTGCGAAGTCACTCGACAGTGACGATTCCGAGCGAGCCGCGAAAAAAGATTAAGACAGACATGGAGCCCGTTAAAGAAATCTCAGACCTGTTATAGCAACTACAGATCGCAGAATCCATAGAAGAGGAAGGGGCGGGTCCAGCATGCGAACCCGTCTTGTCGGTCTGCATAAGCGACGAGTCGCCAGAAAAATGTGTCGAGATCGGCGCGACACTCGATAAAGCCGTGAGGCTCGACCTCGTCGAATTTCTCAAGAAAAACGTCGGTACATTCGCATGGTCCGCAGAAGACATGCCCGGGATCGATATCGGCATCATCAGTCACGAGTTAAACGTGGACTCGACCTACAATCCTATAAAGCAAAAGCGAAGGCGACTAGGTCCTGATAGGGCTCAAGCGGTAAATGACGAAGTAGACAAACTCTTGCTGGCCAGCTCGATCTCTGAGGTCAGATATCCGGAATGGCTTGCGAACCCAGTCGTCGTGAAAAAGAAAAGTGGCAAGTGGCGAGTTTGTGTAGACTTCACGGATTTGAAAAAGGCATGCCCAAAAGACAGTTTCCTTCTTCCTCACATCGACCGCCTCGTCGAGGCGACATCTGGGAACAAGTTGTTATCATTTATGGACGCCTTCTCTGGCTATAATCAGATCTTCATGCACCCCGGCGATCGCGACAAAACGTCTTTCATCACAGACCGCAGAATCTATTGCTACAAAGTCATGCCCTTTGGACTTAAGAACGCTGGGGCCACTTATCAACGATTGGTGAATAAAATGTTCGCGGACTTACTCGGCAAAATGATGGAGGTTTACATTGACGACATGCTCGTCAAATCACTCGAGGAAAAGGACCACATCGGCCACCTCGCAGAGTGCTTTGCGCTATTAAACAAGTATAACATGAAGCTAAATCCGGCTAAGTATCGCTTCGGTGTAACGTCCGGCGAGTTCCTCGGCTACATGGTTACTCGTCGCGGGATCGAGGCAAATCCAAAGCAAATTGACGCGCTCGTCCAGATGCCTTCGCCTAAAACGAAAAGAGAAGTCCAGCGACTAAACGGCAGAGTCGCGGCCTTGAACCGATTCATCTCGCACTCTACTGATAAGTGCTTGCCTTTTTATGAAACGCTCAAAGATAAGAAGGGAGCAGCTCGACAAGCTTTCGAGTGGACTGAAAAATGTGAAGAAGCCATCCAGAAGTTGAAGCAGTATCTCGCGACTCCACCTGTTCTGACAAAGCCGATAGCTGGCGAACCGCTCTATCTTTACATCGCGGTCTCGACCTCGGCAGTTAGTGGAGTTCTGATTCTTGAAGACGGCACCGAGAAAAAGCCCGTTTTCTACATCAGCAAGTCGCTAACCGATGCAGAAACGAGATATCCTCTGATTGAAAAATTGGCGCTCACGGTTATTACGTCGGCTCGCAAGCTTCGACCTTATTTCCAATCCCACTCAATCGTAGTACTAAGTACCTTTCCCTTGCGAACTGTACTCCATAGTCCTACACAATTCGGGCGACTCGCTAAGTGGGCCATCGAATTAAGCGAATTCGATATCGAGTACCGCAGTAGGATCACGATCAAAGCTCAAGTGTTAGCCTATTTTCTAATCGAGCTACCGGAATCAACAGCCTCGTCCGAAATCGAAGACACACTCGCAGACAGTTCTTCATCCCAAATCTGGCAATTGCATGTCGACGGCTCGTCATCTAAACATGGGTCGGGAGTAGGCATTCGACTGTCGTCAGACGGAAAATCTCTAGAACAATCGTTCCACCTTGGCTTCAAAGCATCAAACAACGAGGCAGAATACGAGGCCCTACTCGCAGGTCTTCGATTGGCTAAAGCGTTGAAAATAACAAGGATAGAAGCTTTTTGCGACTCTCAGCTCGTCGTGAATCAGTTCAACGGCAAATACGCGACAAAGGACGAGCGCATTGAAGCATACCTCGCTCTCGTCAAAACTTTAACAGCTGAATTCGAGCTGTTCACCTTGACAAGAATTCCAAGGTCGGAAAACTCTCAAGCGGATGCCCTCGCATCACTCGGCTCGACCGCGAAGCCAGATAAAGATCTTCAAAGAATTGTCAAGGTCGAATTCATTGAAGAACCGAGTATCGCAATCGCAAAAGCAGTCAATGTCCTAACGAGATCTCAGGCAGCGAAGCGAAAAGTAGGTCTAAGCAATGGCTCGCCCGCTCGCTCCACTGCAGACCCGATGGACCTCGACCAAACCAAAGATAACGTCGAACCGGATCCGTTGGATCCCAATCAGTCCGACACAGTCGTCACAGACGAAACGACGGATGTGATGGCAAAAGATAACGAGCTCGACCCGAATAACACAGCTTTTGACCGTGGCCTTCTCCCCGAACAACTTGAGGAATCCCCAGAGGATGTTTACCCGTGTAGCGAGGAGCCTCCACCTGAGCATGAAGTCGTCGACATTCCCATTGACGACAAGACCACAGTCTATGGATGCGACACCAAGTGGATGGCCGACATTCGCGTTTATCTCGCAGACGGCGAGATGCCAACCGACAAATGGGCGGCTCGCAAGTTAAAGTCACAGTCGTCTCGTTACGTTTTACTTGATGGATTCCTGGTACGAATCTTTTAACAGAGGAACCAAATCGCCTAGCCCAACCTTTAGTATCATCATTCAGAGCATTACGGAACTAAGACAGGGAAAAAAAAACTGTGTCAGCAACATTTTACTTGAGTCTCAAGCTATTTGGTGCTCGGAGGTAAAATCAAACATACCGTGGTGTCCACGGAAACTGTGGGAGTAACACGTTGAGATCCTTCGATGTTGTAGAAGGACAAGTGGTACAGTAAGGATCATTGCACATCCCTAGCTTACCAGATCTCAGGAGAGTTGCGTGCTTCTGGACAAACTCCTCGTTGTTCTCTCTAGGAGTAGCAAAAGAGTCGGAAGATCTGCGAGTAGGAGGAGGAGCAGGAGGAAAGAAGAGACGTTCACGTCGACGAGTAGAGGAAGTAGAACCAGCGGCCATTGGCACTAAAGGAGGAAGAGAACCTGCGTGGCCTAACACCACACTCGAGTCATCGACGATTTCGTCACTACGTTTTGGGAGAGGAACGCTATGACTCCTTGAAGTGGAAGCCCAAGTACGAGATGATGAGTCTGAAACTGGATGCATGGGAATCTTATCGTTTTCGTTCGGGGAAACCATTTTCGAGACAAATGTAGTCTAAAGGGATGTTACCGGAAGAGATAAACCGAAAACCCTAGGGCATAACGGAGAAAAAAAATTCTGTTACTGGGAAGTTGAAGCAGAGACCAGAATTTGGGAAGATATAAGGAAGGAGACGAGAGTCAGGGTCATTTATTGCTCATCAAGAAAGTGTTTATTGTAATCGATATTGCAAAGCATGGGAAGCTACGTGTGTAGTTCCTTTGTTTTTCAACGGAAGTTAAATATTTATGTCGTAGCATTTTGTTGATTTCATGGTTTGTTGGGACTATGGTTTTGTGTATTTTGGTTGTAGTTTATTTCCCAAAAAAATTAAGAACCACATATCGCTGAAATTTTTTGTGGATTTAATTCTAATTAACTTGCTTTAAGTTTAAAGATTTGGATCGTTTTATTTTCATCATCTGAAAATTAAAGATGGATGAAATGGATGATTATAAACAGTATAATATATATATATATGACTTTTAAGACATATGTATGTGGATGTATGCACCATTATAAGAAGAGGAGTTAAAGATATTATAGGCCATCCTCTTATTAAAGGTCTCACAATTGCCCATCATACATATACAAGTAAATTGTAGTACATCTCATGGTGTATGTATCACAACTGCCTATGTTTTCTTAAGTCCTTTGTAAACAACGATTATGATTTTGAAACTCAATAACACCTTTATCGAAAGCAAGGATCCAAATTTAGCTTTTACTTGTCAATCGTATAGAAAGCTCAGTCATATCGAATTCACAGAGTAACTTTGCTGGAATGAATATATGATTTGTGCATGATTGGAAGACTTATTGCCCATTGGCATACTGATTAAATAAATGGTTTATTAATATGTCTACAGTGGAAGGTTGAAAATAGAATACTCACTCTCCAAACTATTAAACTACACACATGAACACATTTGGTTAAATATAGACATCTCAAAACACCATATTATTAAATAAATATAGTATTTAAATAAATAGTTTATTAGTCATCCATGTCTATAGTTCGTTTTTTCCACGGAAGTTTCAATTTTGTTACTTAAATAAATGACTCCAAGTCCCAACAATACACCAGTAGGTGAGTATCAAAAACAGAAAATATCAAAAACAGATCATGGCCATCGTTTTGAGTAGCATAGGTGTAGTGTTTTTTTTCCACGAAGGTATCAATTTTGTTATTGACAAATGTGACTTAGAGACCCAAGACTATACACCAGTAGGTAAGACTATGGATCTAGATAAGAAAATATCAAACACAAAGCATGGTCATCGTTTTGATTTGCACATGTGTAGTTCTTGAGCGTGAATAATCACTAGATTAACACATGTTGTTACCAACAACCAACCTTGGATATTTGAAAAGACTATGGATCAAAAGGCTGAAACTTCCACGATTTATTAAAAAAAAAAAAAAGTCAGAGACTAGATTGGTTGGTGCCGAGCTTTGAATTATAGAGAGAATGAAATTTAAAATATATATGAGTTACACTAAAGCTAGGCCAAAGCCGATATTTGGAAAAATAAAGTACTCTTGATCTGTTTTGCTTTTACGAGATATTTTAATTTTTCGGTTATTTGCATATATCTGTTTTAAACCTAAAACAAATATCAATATACCATATATCTTTTAATAAACTTGTTTTATGGAAAAACTGTCGATTCCCTATGAACTAAGTATTCCCTGCTAATCTATACATGATTTATTAAGTTCGGCCAAAACACACATGAACTAAATTTATTTTTGAATATTCTACATGATCAATTTAAATATGATCAATTTACACAAAACCGAAGATGCACTACAAGAATTTAATCATATAGCTACATTTTTTTTAAGCTATGTTTATGAATTTGTAGCAAATTTATGGACTGCGACAATTTGCTACAAAATTCCGGTTCTGAGTATGGCGGCATAGCCATGTTGATTTTGTAACAATTGTAGCTAATTTGCTACAAAATTTGTTACAAATAATTTGTTACAATAATTTGATGGTGTCACAATAATTTGTTACAAATAATTTGTGGTAATTGGATACACAATACTACACAAACATTGAAGGAAAAAACTCACCTATTGCTACGAGCATTCCGTTGCCAATTGCCACAAATGGTTTCAAAAGTTTTGAATCTAATATACAACAAATTGTTACAAAACTATTGTAAGTAAGAAAAAAAAAAGTTTCTGAATATTAATATTATTTTATATATAATAAAATTCAATACAATTATATTTAAGAAACTATAATGTAATCTAATTATAAATTCCAAAACCCAATTACAAATCCATGAATCGAATCTCGTAAGAATTTAGATGAGTTTCAAATAGTTGGGCATGGTCATTTCGAGTGAATCGCCATCACTCATTTGAGTACAGAGGTTGCATCTCCCGGCAACATCCCCACCCTTCTCTTCCTCTATATCTTTTCTTTTATGTCCACAATCTTCTCTTTCTGCAAAACCAATTTAAGCATAGACAACAACAACTTAACAAATCTACCTCCATAGAATTAGTATATACCACAACAAATTAGAGAACATTTACAGGAATTTGGGAATGCTTAACAGTTTGTCTTGTATGATTCCTGAGAAGAGGTTAAACCCTAAACAAAAAGAAAACATAAAATGAGAAGATAGAAGCCATAATATATGGAAGTCGCTATATACAACAAGAATATAAGGACCTAGACTTTGAGCTTCATGATTGCAAGGTCACTTTTGATGTTATTTATCTCGTCCTCATGTGTTTTAATCTGCAAAAAGATGGTCAAAATTAGTCAATAAGCAAGTCAAATAACTCATCAAGTGAATGAACATGTTTTTGCAACACATTGGGAGATTTTGATACTTTTCATCAAACAAGATTGTTTATTTTCTAAGTTATTGAAAAGAATGTTCATCAAACAAACAAACTCTACATGAGACGAGCACATGGCACTTGGGAACAAATCCATAAGATGGCTGTGAAATGTAAAACATGAACATTTCAAAGTTGGCTCAATTACTACCATACAACAGGAAAGTAGTAGTTTTCGAGCACAAAACGGAAAAACTTGCATTCAACATAAACCAAGATAACAAGAAAGGCCGAGATTTTGAAATACAGTTTCTTGATGAGTTTACAGCTTTCAATAGGACCAGTACTTGCAAATATTTCTTGAAGAAGAATCTCAAGTATCATGTGTATGGATGTTACCAACATACCCACAATAAGTCAAAAACTCTGCATATACGAATCACCTAAACAACTCTAAAATATATGGAATCATTCAATCAAAAACACTCACACACTACACGTACTTGGGTCAAAAACAGGAGGAAGATTTCCACTTAGTAAAAGTCCCATCTGCAAAAATCATAAAACAAACATTGCAGAGATAATTACTTTTCTTAATTAATGTCCATACAAAGAAATCAGCAAGCAGAAACACGAAACCCCAATCCAAAAAAATCCAAAAAGCTCAAAATTTTACATTGTAGAACACATGGATTAAGTACTCACGAGTTTGAATTCCAGATACAAACCCTAATTTTCGAATTACAAACAAACCCATCAAAGAAGAAACCAAATTCGCACAATTAGAGATAAACCTGAAGAGGATGAGGAAGCTTCTTAGAGGTTAATCGAAAGGAAATGAAGCGGCGAAGAGGCAAAGAAACGAGGGGATTTCAAAGTGCGAATTCAGATTCCTCTTCTTCTTCGAGGGAGGAATTAGGGGAAAATAAGAAATGTTTAGGGTTTGTGAGAGAGAGAGCAAGTCGAGAGTCTGAGAAGAAGAAATGTCTTTTTTGTCTTTTTGTTTCCTCTTTAGCGATTTTCTTCAACTTTTATAGAAATATGTGTTGTAGCTAATTTTAAAATATTTTTCCCAGCAATTTTAAAGCAAGATCGTAGCTTTTGTTACATATTTTTATTAATGTGTTTATAGCAATTTACTCACAAGCCACAAATATATCGTAATAATTTGAATCGAAGTAGCTACAATATTAGTAACAAAATTTGCTACGGTTTATTTATTTCATAAATTAGTAACCAAAATTATGTCAATTTGTGGGTAAGTTTGGCTATGTTATTAAATTTTTGTAGTGGAGTGAATTTTCTGTAACGATTGTGGAACAAGGTTATGATATGATTTAATTTTTTTTTTTAACACCAAAACGGTGTCGTTTTGGCTTCGTTTATAGTAAATGTTTATTACATGAATCGAACTCGGGTTGGGTGCGCATATGAAGATCACTGTCACTAGAACTGTCAGATGGGTCAACCCAACCCATTTGACCCAACCTGCTATAGGTTCTTTTTCTTTTTTGCCCACGGTGGACCGGCCCATGAAACCCGCAAGTCAATACCTATAGACCCAAACCAAACCCACTAATTACCATGAGTTTTTTGGGCGGCCCATGGTTTGAATATTTACTGTAAAATAAAAATAAAAATTGGTTTGGTTAAAGAAAAAAATACCAACAAATTCCAATAAATTCAAAGAAACATAAAAAAATAAAAATCGGACATTATAAATTCATAATGTATAGCTGAAAACCAAAAAACCAAATGAAAAACTGAAATAAGAAATAATACTAAAAATGATAGAAGTCCATAATTTGAAAAAACATCTAGCTTATATAATAAGATATATTTTATGATAGAAGTCCATAATGTATATTTTAGATATACATTAGCTTATATAATAAGATATATATATATATATATATATAAACTTAAAACTATATATAAATATATAATGTATATAAAAATTGGTGGGTAACCCATTAACCCGTAATTTTTTATGGGTTTAACCTGCGAAACCCGTTACCCGTCATGAACCAACCCATAAGACCCATTTTTTTTTGGGTTTACATTATTGAACCCATACCCATCCCATAGTGGGATGAGTTGGATCGGACCCGTGGGTTTTGACCCACTTTGACAGCTCTAACTGTCACTGGGCTAGTTCGAATTTTACTCAACAATTGTCTAATTTAAATTTATTTAGCACATTTTGTTTTGTCTTCTTCTCAAAGAAATAGAGTACCATACTAATAAATAGAGGCAGAGAGCCATTACTAGTCCTCTCGTAGACGTCTCCTTACTTTTTGTCCTTCTGTTTACTCTCCGTCTCACATAGTTGAAGAATTTTGAAATCAAATTCTTCAAATTTTGAAATCAAATTCTTCAAATTTTGAAGTGTTTTCGTTAAGATAACTGTAGATCTAGCGAAATAATATCCATTTAAAAACCATTAGGGACATTAACTAATACATTTGATAACTTTTTCTTGGAAGAAATTTGATTTGTTATATGAAGAGACTAAAGCAATTCAGGAGTGAAACTTGCTTTTTAATCACACCCTATAATTCGTTTTGTACTTATCAAATCTAACCAGAAAGTGACAAGAACAAAACAAAAATAGCAGGAGGTTCGAAAACAAGAATTAGTAACTCAAACTGATACAAGCTTACTTTAAAAAAGACAAACTAATGCCACATGAGACTTACACAGATTAAGTGAAATAACCAGAGACCTCTTGAACAAAACAACAGAGATACCGCAATAAACTTTTTCGTATTAGGAATCAATAGAACTCTTCTTTACAAGATTTGTTCTATTTCAGAATTACTCAAACTCACACACAATGATTTGAACCTGAATCTATTCCTAACTACCCAATCTTTCAACCAGCAACTACTGATCTTCCTTTCACTCAACGATTATCTTTTTCTTATAACTGAGTTCTTTCTAGCTTTTTATTTTCTGAAAGGTTAACTAATAGAAAAGCTCCAACTTCTTCTTTTATTCTTCTTTAGCAGACAGCTACAGTGCCACGAACCTGACACACTCTCTCAATAGGACAAGCCAACCATCCCTCAGATGTTGGCTTGTGTACCTTCCACATTTCACCTTTTGGAGACAGCTACAATGTCACACACTTGACACACCCTCGCCACAGGACAAATCAACCATGCCACTGATGTTGACTTGTGTACCTTCCACATTTCACCTTTTGCAGACAGCTTAAGTGTCACAACCATGACACACCTTCTCCACCTTTTGCAGACAAACCAACCATGGCTATGATGCTGACTTGGGTAGCTTCCACCTTTTATCCAGCAGATCCCTATATGACTTCTTTCACCTTTTGGCTTATGCAGATTTTTCCATCTGCTCCACCTGTCACACTGCAGAAATACCCATTTGTTGCACTGTACAGTCCCACTCATAGAAGATCCCATCTCCTGCACTATTCACACCCACTTGCCTGTTTGATTGGCTCAAGGTACGTCATCATGTTGACTTCTATTCTGCTCCCGACTTCTCTTCTTTGTTGAGTAGCTCAGAGATAACTCAGTTGAACATGTTCTTTCACTTCCAGCTTCACACCTTTGTTGAGTAGCTCAGACGGAACCAGTTGCACATGTTCTTTCAATCTCCCCTTTTTACTTGAGTATGTCAATCCAAGCAACCTTGCCTGAACCACGTAAACTCACAGCCAAACAGACACGCATATACACAAATACACATAACCAAACATCAATGTCCAATATCCAAGATATCCATCAATGCAGTCCAAAATTTAAAATAAAACAAAAGTTTTTGAAACTCAAACGCAATAGTTTTTCAAAAGCAAAACTTTCACAAATCCAAACAAAAACATTTTCCAAAGGCACAGTTTTCAGAAACTGCATAGATCAATATGTGCCATATACTCCCCTGCATATATCAATCATATTCGCCAACAGGTCCAGGTTTCTCAGTGGTCTGACCAGTACCAGAGCCATATACTCCCCCTGCTTGGATGCATACACAGGTAAAAACAACCAGAATAATGTGCAAAACAACCATAAATTGAGTTCAGAAGTAACATGTTGTCTTGCGACATATACTAGCAATCAGAGCATCCAACTAATTTAAATCTGCAATGAGCCTTTTGTCCTGTCCAATTGACGGAGGCACAACAGATACAGAGCACAACTCTTCTTATCATACATGATCTTGCCACGAGCAGAAGACAGTGTGTCACCAGGCCTTGGAGGAATAAACACACTAGAACCGAAGCAACTGATCAATTAGATTTGGCAGAACAAGACAGTGTGACTGAGGTGCATTAGCAGAAGCAAGAATTTCATCATAAACCACTTTACCAAAATTGAAAGGCTTTGCATTATCCAACATGTAGACCAGAGGAGCCCTTTCTTGCTACAAAGCAGTCTTATTCAGCGTTTGCATCCAGCTGTGGAAGCACATCTTATACATCACATTCATCACTAGACCACCTTTTCAGCATCCGAGTCTGATTCATCATCAATCCTTATTTTACATACACAAAGCCACGGAGATGGAGGCGGTGTCGTATCAGAATCATCATCAATCAATTGAGGTCGCGGATTCACCATACCCACTAACTTCTTTTCAGGCAGGAGATGAGCAATACAACACGGCCAAGAGCGAGTCTTCAGTTTCTTAGAAGCAGAACTTCCTACTTTGTCAGATGCAGCGGAACGTTTGAAAAGAGTAGAGGATTGAGAAACTTCATGAGAGAGTGGATCAAACTCTTGAGATCCTTTAACCATTTTTCTTTTCCTAGATCTGAGAAACACAAAACAGAAACCCTAGAACAAGATCAAAGGAAGAGAAAGATGGAAAGAGGCCCAAATACTTCAATTCAGACACTAGACCCAAACATTTCAAGTTTAAACAAAACAGGTTTAAAGACACTTAAACATAAATCGAAAAGCCAACTTTGATAGATCCAACATTATTTCTCAGCCCAAACACAGACTGATCACTAAAATCAGAGATAGTTTAGAAAAATCAAAGACTCTGAGAATGCAAAATTTAGAATTTAAATGATGTTTCAAAACATTAACCTTCCTGATTTTGTTTATCCAAAAGTATATACATATATGTACAAAAATTATTATTATGATCCACCTAATCAACTGCAGACTTAGGATTTATGAGCTACACAGAGAGTCACACAGAAGCAGTCCAAATTTTCACAAACAGATCAACTCAGTAGCTCACCAAAGGCAGCTGTTTCTCAAAAGAGTAGCTTTCACCTTCAATAATCTGTCTAAGCTAGACTACACATCATCATTCGTATTCAGAAAGCTTTAGAGCAACAAAACACTTGAGAAAGAGAAATTCAGAATATCTCAGACTCTTATTGAAGCAGGCTTTGCCTGAGAAAGAAGTAACCTATTTTCAAATTTCAAACATGTCTAAGCTTTGCTTAAAACTTTTTCCCTTTCTTTTTTTTACTATTATTTTTTCTCTTTTTTAGCACAAGCTTTGCTTGATATTTTTTGCTTTTTCTTCTTCCCAATAACACATTTTCTCCCACTGTTGAGTACACTGTGTTCATTGTGAGAATGACTTGAGACAAACAGTAACATCAACCCTAGAAAGATAAAGAACATAGAAGAAACAGAACCAAAAACAATCTAAATATGAATGATGAGCAGCTCTTTTCAAAGACGGACTTGCCAATCAGAGGTTTTAGGGGTTATTTACGGAACACCAAAACAAGATGAACTATACAATGGATTAAAACAGACTGCTTCTAACAACTTCCTATGCAGACACACACACACACTTTGAGTTACAATGATCAGACTTCACAAATCCCAAGCGATTTTTTCAAGTTTCAAAACGCAATTAAATCCAAGGGTTTTGTAAAAATATCAACTAGTTGTTTTTCAGAAGAAACACGAGTAATGTCAACAAGATTTCCCTCAACTAACTCCGTAATGAAATGGTGCCTTATGTCAATGTGTTTGGTTCTAGAATGTTGGACCAGATTCTTTGAAATATTAATTGCACTTATATTGTCACAATGAATCACCAAAGAGTTAGAAGTCATACCATAGTCAACCAACATTTGCTTCATCCACAAAAGTTGAGTACAACAACTGCCCATTGCAATGTATTCAACTTCCGTAGTTGATAGAGAAACACAGTTCTGTTTTTTGCTGTGCCAGAAGAACATATTGTTCCCAAGGAAGAAACAACCTCCTGAGGTATTACTGCGATCATCAATACTTCCTGCCCAATCTGCATGACAAAAACCAACAAGATTCTTGTTTGTTTGTTTAGAGAAACACAAACCATGATCAACAGTTCCTTTGACATATTTAGGGATACGTTTGACTACATTGAGGTGAGAAACCTCGAGGCTTGGTTTGAAATCTAGCACAAACGCCAACACTAAGACACAGGTCTGGTCTGGTCTGGTCTGGTCTGGTCTGGTGAGATACAACAGACTACCAATCATTGCTCTGTAGAGCTTTTCTTCAACTGGTTCACCAGCCTCATCTTTGCACATTTTAGTAGTAGTGCTCATAGGAGTTTTTGCAGCCTTGCTGGTTTCCAGACCAAATCTTTGAACCAGATTCTTGGCATAGGTGCTTTGAGTCATACAGATGTCTTCATTTGTTTGACGAATCTGCAACCCCAAGAAGTAGTTCAACTCACCAACCATGCTCATTTCAAATTCTTGTGACATGGTCTTGACAAACTCATTACCCAAGGAGTGATTAATGCTTCCAACACTACAAGAAAACTGTGTTTTAGCGTCGGAATTTAGCGTCGAATTTATTCCGACGCTAATTTAGCGTCTATTTTGCGTCATAATGGCGTCGATAACACAATTCGAAGCTATAGGGACGAAACATTTCGACGCTAAATCGACGCTGCGTCGAACTTCCATCAGAAGTCTAAGTTCGACGCTAAATCGATGCAAATTTAGCGTCGAACAAATAGCGTCGAATATAGAGTCGAATATTGTGTCAAATTTGGTAGGTAGATGACACATTTAACACATGTTCACCTACTTATTTAGCGTCGTTTAGAAACGACACAAAAATGATGCAAAGGAATTCGATGCTAATGCGATGCTAACATTTGATGCAAAGGAATTCGATGCTAATGCGATGCTAAAACCCCGAAGATGAGTTCGAAAACGAGAGTGGAGAAAGTACCGATGAGGATGACGACAACTCAAATGACGATTCAGAGTGAAGCATATATTAGTGTTTTTATTTCATTTGTATTTATTTTTTCGAATATTTTTAATTTTTTAGAATATTATTATTTATGAATATTTTTATTTTTTTTAAAAAACATTATTCCGGTCGACACTAATTAATTCGATGTTAGATTGTTATCGAATTCATGTGATTGTTATCGTTATATGTTGTGAACATAAAATCTTTAAATGGGTAATTGCGGTTTCTTTACCCTAAACCCTAATCATAAAATTTGTTTCATTTAGCGTCGAAGTAGCATCGAAATCACATGAATTCGACGCTAATTCGACGCTATTAAAAAATATTAGCGTCGAATTTATGTGATTTGACGCTAAATGAATTTTTTTTATGTTAATTTTTTTTTATATATTAGTAATGAAATATCAATATGTACATTGTGTTATAAATTTGTTATAAATTTGTAATGAAATGGATTTAGGAAATATGTAGGAAATATATTTTAGGAAATTTGATATGAAAAAATTCATGTGATTGTTATCGTTATATGTTGCGGTTTTAAAATCTTTAAATGGTTAAAATTGTTATCGTGTATGTTGCGGTTTCTTTACCCTAAACCCTAAACATAAAATTTGTTTCATTTAGCGTCGAAGTAGCATCGAAATCAGATTAATTCGACGCTATTAAACAACATTAGCGTCGAATTAGCGTCGAATTCGTGTGATTTCAATGCTAATTCGACGCTAAATCAAACAAATTTTACGTTTAGGGTTTAGGGTATAAACAATAAAAGATTTAACGGCGACGATTCAGAGTGAAGCTACAATGTAAGGACTTCGAACATTTAATTGCGAACAAATTAGTATGTTTTTATAATTCGATGTTACAAATACATGTAAGGACTTCTATTTCAAAAAACTATATAGGTTTACATATATTTTCATAACCCTATATGAACCAAATATCTAATGTCAAATTTCAAAATTTAAAATTATTCTGTTATATCAAAAATTGAAATGGGTAAGATAGTTTTCGTACCAGTAGCGGTTTCGTTATCCTAAACCCCAAACGTAAAATTTGTTTCAGTTAGCGTCGAATTAGCATCGAATTAGCGTCGAATCGATGCTAATTTGACGCTAACTGAAACCAATTTTATGTTTGGGGTTTAGGGTAACGAGTGTTAAACGGATCAAATTAATTTGATCCGATGCAAAACCGACGCTATATTGAATTAATTTGATATAACCAATGGCGGTAAACCGAAAAAATCAGTTTTAGCGTCGAATTAGCGTCGAATTAAATGTAACCGACGCTAAAAATGGCGGTATACCGAAAAATTTCAGATTTTGTTGTCTAAACCAATGGCTGTAAACCAAATTAATTTTGATTTAGCGTCGAAGAAGCGTCGAATTAAATGTAATCCGACGCTAATTCGATGCTAAGTAGCGACAAATTAGCGTCGGATTAGCGTCGTATCATAGATTTTATAAGGCAGAGCCAAGCCCTCTCCTCTCCGGTTTCTGCAATTCTCTTCTCTCTCCCTCTCCTTTCTCTCTCCGCCGCACCCTCTCCTCTCTCTCTCCGCCTCTCCTTCTCCCTCTCCTTCTCCTCACATCATATATTTAAGATAAATTCCAATTTTCAAGACGTTTCTCAGTGAATAGAGTAACATGTACACATAATTGTACAATAAATCGGAGAAGTAAGGCTACATTTCGTTCTCCGTTCACCGGAACCAACAATTCAACTTGTCTCTCATCTAAGAATCCTTCCACGGTTCGGCTTCAAATTTGGTTTCTTTTTTCCATTTCTTATCTCAATTTTGGTTATTTATTGTTCTTTTTGATGTTTGTGTTGAGTTAGAGGGAGATATGGAGTTGGGTGAAATCGGATACAGTTAGTAGTCTTGGAAGATACAGAAGAAGCCAAGTGAGGGCAGAGATGTTTGGTCAACTGAGTAGTGGACTTGAGTCTCCTTGGAGTAAACTCAAAGGAGAAGGTATAAGCTTTATCTCTTGTTAATCTCAAAGCTATTAGCTTTTGTTAGTTTTGGATTAGACCCATAAAGTAGAAACTTAAATCTTGTTATGAGTTTTTAGGTTTCTTGATATTTGAATGAATTTAAAATAATTATTTAAAATTAAAAACGAATTTACAAGTTATTTTTTGAAAATATAAAATTATTTCCTAAATGTTAAATTTATGGATTTATAAGTTATGGAATTGAATTTAGATTTGATAAGTTATGGAATTGAATTTAGATTTGATAAGTTATGAAATTGAATTTAGATTTTATGAAATTTATTTATGTGAAGTCAAATAAAACAAATTTATGAGTTTTTTGAATTTAAAATAATTATATAAAATTAAAAACGATTTTACAAGTTATTTTTCGAAAATATAAAATTATTTCATAAATGTTAAATTTATGGATTTATGTGTTTGTATTCATATATTATATATAAAATTTAAGAATCGATGAATTGTTCTATCAACTTGTTCTATCAGTTAAAGACGGAAAAAGCGGAGCTGAGGACTGGTCTCTCGACATTGACCAGTCTCTTTGACATCATTGCAGTGGATAACCCGACATTAGCCAATGCCTTGCAAGGCATATATCGTCCTCCACCGCCTCTTACACCTCCCGGTCAAACGCAGTTCAAACAAGTATCCGAAGATATGATTCGAGAAGATGTCATCAACCTAAGGACCCAACAACCGCCGTCGAATTAGCGTTTTAATTTCATTTGTATCGGATAATTTTATTTTTATAATATTTTTAATTTTTATTATATTTTATAATATTTTCAATTTTTTTTTTAAATGTTATCATTCGACGCTAAATCGATGCTAAATCGATGCTTATATCGCGTCGAATTAGCGTCGACACCAGATGCATTTGGACGCTAATTCGACGCTATATAAGCATCGATTTAGCATCGATTTAGAGTCGAAATATTGTGTCAGAGTAGCGTCGAATTAGCGTCGAAATGTTCGACGCTAAAATAGCGTTGAAAACGAATTAGCGTCTACGATTTAGCGTCGAAATGTATTTCAACGCTAAATCGATGCTAAGTGGTTTTAGTGTCGAATTAACATCGAAATATGCCGACGCTAAATCAGTGTTTTTTTGTAGTGCAAACACTATATTATCCCCATACACTTGAAGAATGAGCAAGTGACCTTCTTTAAGGATGAACAAGGTTTTATCTACACTTCGTCTCTTGAATTTTCTGTCTACTAGGAATTGAGTCAGACGATCATACCAGGCACGAGGAGCCTGTTTCAGACCAGATTGAGCCTTCTTCAGATGATACACACGATCAAGGTGTTTTGGATCTTCAAATCCCTTAGGCTGAGTGACAAACACTTCTTCTTCAAGCAGACCATTGAGAAAATCACTCTTGACATCCATAAGATAAAGACGAATTTTCAGAACACATGCAACACCAAGCAATTGACGGATTGATTCAAGGCGAGCCACAGAGGCTAAAGTTTCATCAAAATCAATCCCTTCAATCTGGGAGAAGCCTTGAGCTACCAATTGTGCTTTGTTTCTGACAGTGTTGCCTTCTTCATCAATCTTGTTCTTGAAGATCCACTTAGTACCTACAACATTACCCTTCAAGGGTCGAGGCACCAGTTCCCAAACATCATTTCTGGCAAACTGATTGAGTTCCTCATGACAGGCTTCAACCCATAACTCATCTTCAAGTGCAGCCATGATATCTTTAGGTTCTACAGAGGACACAAAACAGGAAAACTGAAGCATTTCTTTGTAGTTTATCCTTCTTCTTCTGGTGATTCTTCCTTCAGTTAAACCACCAATAACATCACGTTCTGAATGATTTATGTGGGCTCTTGGCAGTCTTGACTCAGTTGTATCATCCAGATCATGTCTATTTTCAACTGCAGGATCTATTAACACACTGTCTTCAACAGTAGCAGAGTTAGCTGGAGGACTTAGGATGACTTCTTCCATATCTACCTGGGGTGACAAAGATGTAGGCTTGCAATGATCATCGAACACCACATTTATAGATTCTTCAACTCTGCAAGACTTCTTGTTTTAGACTCGATGAGCCATACTATTAGAAGCATATCCAAGGAAGATTCCCTCATCACTTTTAGGATCAAACTTCCCAAGATGATCTTTATCATTTAAGATGTAGCACACACACCCAAAAACACGAAAGTAATAGAGATTGGGTGTTTTGCCTTTCCAGATCTCATAAGGAGTTGTGGTAGTTCCTAGCTTGACATAAACTCTGTTTATGATGTAGCACGTCGTATTTACTACTTCAGCCCAAAATTTGATAGACACCTGATTCCTATGAATCATAGCTCTGGCCATCTCTTGCAGAGTTATGTTCTTGCGTTCAACAACTCTGTTTTGTTGAGGAGTACGAGGAGCAAAAAAATGATGTCTTATACCGTGATCATTGCAGAACTAATCAAAAATAGCATTATGAAATTCACCTCCATGATCACTCCTGATTTGCTTTATGCTACCCTTCTCAGTCTAAAGTTGCAGAGCAAAAATCTTAAAGCTCTCAAAGACTTCAGACTTTTGCCTAAGGAAACGAACCCATGTGAACCTAGAGAAATCATCAACCAGGAAAAATATGTACCTGTTTCCATTCAAGCTTTGAGTTTGCACTAGACCCATCAAATCCACATGCAGAAGCTCTAAAACAGCTTTTGAGTTGATTTCACATGTCTTCTTGTATTGAACCCTGGTCTGTTTCTCTTAAGAGCATGCTTTGCACACAGCATCAGACTTACTATCAAGCTTTGGAAATCCACGGATAACTCTGCCTTGAACCAGTTTGACCAAGCTTCTGGTATTCATGTGGCCAAGTCTGTTGTGCCACAAATCAAGTTCAGAGCTCATCTTAGAGAGACACTCTAAAGACTCCTTTAAGACATAACAGTTGTTGTCTGACCTGACCAGACATAACCTAATTACCACTATCATCAACTGCTTCACACTGACCTTTAGTGAACACAACCTTTAACCCTTGACCACATAGTTGACTGATGCTAATCAGATTGGCTCTCAGACCTTCAACCAGATACACATTATCTAGATGAGGAGTATCATCACTTATAGTTTGACCTTTGCCTTTGATGTTTCCTTTCCCACCATCATTAAAGGTAACTCTACCTCCACCTGCTTCATAATAGTTAACCAGGTTTCTTTGTTGCCTGTCATGTGTCTTGAATAACCGGTGTCGAAGTACCAACCTTGACTTTCCATGCAGGTGGCCGAAGTATAAGCTACATTTGATGCCATATCCACTGATATCTTCTTGGAACATGATATACTCCATTTTTGGCGTATTCTAACCATTGTTTTGTAGGGTTTTATCGAGTCTTTCTCCTTTGTATTGAGTCTTTTTAGGTCTAAAGGTGGCTGGAATGAAGAATTGGAGTTTGCTAGGAGGTTTGATGGAAAAGAAAGGAAAACAAGATCTTTTGGGAAATTTTGGAGCTAAAGGAGCACCCGCTCCCATATTCGTCTGACCTGCTCCCCAGAAAATTTACTAAAGGGAATTGAATATTCACCAAATCAAATATTCACCTAGAAGATTTACCCTAGATTCTCCTCAAGATTGACCCAGCCGCCGCAACCTTTAAAAAGGAAATACCTTGGAGAATAAAGGACACGCCTCTTTTACACATAACATATGCTTTTCTTTACTTTTTACACACGTTTTTGGATCTAAAAACCCTAGAGAGATTTTTGCTTGCACCTTGCTTTGGATTTCGAGAGTTGTTCGTCCACTTGTGATTGAAGTTTTCTTGAACCTTTCTCTTTAATTTATTCCATGAATTCTTTCTTCTCTCTTTGTGTTTTTCGTTCCATGATGTGCGAGTAGTCATCTTTGTTAGATTAGGGTTTTCAAAGGGAAATTAGAGATTCATGAACTAAGCATAGATAGGATCATACTTATATTTTGATATCTTCATCTAATGTTGAATTTAATGCCTAGACTAGCTTGATCACCTAGCCTTTGGTTTTAGGTTTAATTTACTCATCAAAAGTGTAGTAGATTGCTTGAATAAACTTAGATGGGCGATTTGACCCTTAGCCAACGACAGTTGAAGTTAAGGCAAATTGTGAACTTATCAATCTTAATCGTTAATGCTTGTTAATTTCTTTAGTCTCAAACGACAGTTTAGGGTGCTAGATTGATTGATAAAGTTGTTGATGCCACGACAGTGGATCCTCATAAAATCGTGATTGTGTTCTAGATTGGTACTTGAATTAATATCCTGAATAATTGCTTGGTTCTTGATGATCTATTCCCCGAGATAACCGCCCTTGTCTAACGGTTTAATCATATTTGTTTACAACCGATTTTTACTTTGTTTCACTATTTAAATTCGTGACACTTAAACCACTTGAATCGCTTAGCTAGAATAGTGTTTAAAGGAATTAAAGTGTATTGCCGGTCCCTGAACGAACCTAAATCTATATCTACATCGGATTAGTAATTTAGGACTTGAGTTCTTAATCGGGGTAAAAACATGTTATCAAATTTGCGCCGTTGCCGGGGACCTACTTCGATACGTTTAATTTTAAAATACGTTTCTAGACTAAGTACTAATTCGTTCTTTTTGTTTCTCTTGCTTGTGTTTCAGGTGCATGAAACCAAAGTCTACCCGAAAGAGTCGACAAACACCTCTCGTGTACCTGAACAACTTGGAACTTGCAAGATTAGAACGAACCAACCGAAAGACAAAATCTGGTAAAGTCGACATGGGTGACCAAACAGACATTGACATGGTGGCCGAGATGAAGAGGCTACAAGATCAGATGGCTCAGCTGCAGCAGCAACAAAACCGTGACCAACATCAAGAACGTGCTATCGGGGATATGGACAATCCCCATGCCTTCTATAGGATCCGAGCTGCAATCGTTCCTCCTGGTGTTTTAAGGAACGATTATGAGATCAAGCCTCAGATGATCACGCTGGTCAAGCAGCACCTATTCCACGGACTGCCCGCTGAAATTCCGATGGACCATATAGAGAATTTCGAGGAGATCTGCTCCACGGCAAGCTCTAATGGGATGAACCCGGATTTCTTGAAGTGCAAACTTTTTCCCTTCTCGCTCGCGGATAAGGCTTCACGATGGCTCAAGTCTTTACCGGCTGGATCTATCACGACTTGGCCACAATGTAGGGCAGCGTTTTTGGATCACTTCTATACCAAAGCCAAGACCGCATGATTAAGAAACAAGATCTCCACGTTTCAGCAACAAACTGGAGAATCTTTCTATGAGGCATGGGAAAGGTTTAAGGAGTATAAGAGGGAGTGTCCACATCACAGATTCACAGATGAGAACTTGCTGAGTATTTTCTACGACGGTGTAATCAAAACCCTCTTCATCATCATCTTTCATCAAAAAAAAAAAAAAATGTATATATATCTGGTGATGAAGAGTGGAAATCTGTAAGAATATATGTTTCTCAAACCCAGCGAGTATACCCAAGGTGGATAGTAGTTTTATGAAGGGAAGAAAGAAAGGAAGATGGAATGAGTGATTTAGAGAATGTGGACATCAAACAGACCCGCTCTCTCTTGCAATTTTGTGCGATATCCTGCATCCTCTACGAAACATCGGGTAACCCTTAAACACTCTAAACACCTTTAACTCCACCCCTAAATGGCCTTAAACCCTTAGCGTCGTCTTCCCTGAGAAGGTTCCTTTAACGAGAGTGTTTAAACCCTTAGCGTCATACTTTGAGTGTCATACTGTGAGTGCGTTTGGGTTGTGTTATTGCAAAGAAATTGTTTGGGAAATGGCTTGGTTGGGAAATGTGTTGAGGATGTTTTGGCAAAGAATTGTCGTTTGTAATTTGGATTATGTGGTCTGCAGACTGAAAGCCAAAGGTACGGTTCGCTGAGAATAAAAGAGTTCCCACGTTTTCAAACCTTTTTCCTTTACTTAGTTTTGGAGTTTGTTTGAGGACAAACAAAGATCTATGTCTGGGGGAATTGATATACTCCATTTTTGGCGTATTCTAACCATTGTTTTGTAGGGTTTTATCTAGTCTTTCTCCTTTGTATTGAGTCTTTTTAGGTCTAAAGGTGGCTGGAATGAAGAATTGGAGTTTGCTAGGAGGTTTGGTGGAAAAGAAAGGAAAACAAGATCTTTTGGGAAATTTTGGAGCTAAAGGAGCACCTGCTCCCATATTCCTCTGACCTGCTCCCCAGTAGATTTACTAAAGGGAATATTCACCAAATCAAATATTCACCTATAAGATTTACCCTAGATTCACCTCAAGATTGACCCAGCCGCCGCAACCTTTAAAAAAGAAATACCTTGGAGAATAAAGGACACGCCTCTTTTACACATAACATACACTTTTCTTTACTTTTTACACACGTTTTTGGATCTAAGAACCCTAGAGAGATTTTTGCTTGCACCTTGCTTTGGATTTCGAGAGTTGTTCGTCCACTTGTGATTGAAGTTTTCTTGAACCTTTCTCTTTAATTTATTCCATGAATTCTTTCATCTCTCTTTGTGTTTTTCATTCCATGATGTGCGAGTAGTCATCTTTGTTAGATTAGGGTTTTCCAAGGGAAATTAGAGATTCATGAACTAAGCATAGATAGGATCATACTTATATTTTGATATCTTCATCTAATGTTGAATTTAATACCTAGACTAGCTTGATCACCTAGTCTTTGATTTTAGGTTTAATTTACTCATCAAAAGTGTAGTAGATTGCTTGAATAAACTTAGATGGGCGATTTGACCCTTAGCCAACGACAGTTGAAGTTAAGGCAAATCGTGAACTTATAAATCTCAATCATTAATGCTTGTTAATTTCTTTAGTCTCTAACGACAGTTTAGGGTGCTAGATTGATTGATAAAGTTGTTGATGCCACGACAGTGGATCCTCATAAAATCGTGATTGTGTTATAGATTGGTACTTGAATTAATATCTTGAATAATTGCTTGGTTCTTGATGATCTATTTCCCGAGATAATCGCCTTTGTCTAACGCCTTAATCATATTTGTTTACAACCGATTTTTACTTTGTTTCGCTATTTAAATTCGTGACACTTAAACCACTTGAATCGCTTAGCTAGAATAGTGTTTAAAGGAATTAAAGTGTATTGCCGGTCCCTGAACGAACCTAAATCTATATCTACATCGGATTAGTAATTTAGGACTTGAGTTCTTAATCGGGGTAAAAACCTGTTATCAGAACACCTGACATCCAACATACCATTAGACTCAATATTATCATACAGATTCATCAACTTCACTCGTTAAGTCTCAAGAAGTAGTTCTCCGTACAGCTCACTCTTACGCACCTAGACATATCCAAAACAATCAGGTTCCATCCAACATCTGTTTAGCTTCCACAAGAGAGACATCCTTGCTTTAAGCTTATAACAGTGACTTCTCCTATGACCACTTTTACCGCAATAAAAACAACCTTTGAACCTTTTATGCCTGTTAGTTTGACCATGTCTATTGAACGCAAACCTTTGAGATATATTCTGAGGTACCTTTAAGTTGTTGCTGCCACCAGAGACATGTTTCTGATGTACCTTCTCAGGGACTCCAGATTCTTTGATGAAAATAAGAGGCTTAATACCATATTGATTAACTGATTCTTTGAAGGATTCTTTCATGAAGAGACTCACAAGAAGAAGGAAACTTCAGAGAGGAGCTAATTATTCCAAGCTTTATTTTTGTTATTTGGTTCCGTTACGTATCTTGCTCTTGATTGAGAGTTAACGTTGTAAGGCTATATAAAGCCATTTCCCTTTTATCGAATAAGATATATCATTCAGACTATAATTTGAGTAAACACATCTCTATTTCTTTTATCTGGTATCAGAGCGAAACATTGTGAGTGTTTGAGAGGAAAGACACCACACAAGGAATGGCAGACGCGGGAGGCTTCACTACACCTACCGTACCGAAGTTTGATGGAGACTAGGACCATTGGAGTCTAATCATTGTGAAAGTCGAAACTAACACAACTAGATTTGTAAGGGTTTTATGAGGAGATAGAGATTTCTAGGTTAGCTAGGGTCACAAGAGATTGGAAAGTAGTTTTGCTATTGCTTTGAATGTGTTTGAGTACAGAGTTTTGTATGAAGTTTCCAATACCCCTTACAGGTTTTTTACATAAGCTATATATACTATTCCTAAGGCGGCTACGTCTCCTAAACCTCTGCGGAGTTGGTTGCATCGACATGAGCTTCATGTCCGGACCGGGCTATCTCAATGTCATTGGGCTGAAGATCATTTTGGACTGAGGACGTGATCAGTGAGTTAAGCGAATGTGTGATCGGCTTACCGACTGCGAACCCGTGATCGGCCTATGCCGAGCCCATGGTCGGCCCACGAACGAGCAAGTGGTCGGACCACGAGCGAGCGCGTGGTCGGCCCACGAAGCAAGCGCGTGGTCGGCACTTGTCCAGTCCCGATCCGTTTCTGCTTCGCTTAAGTTCGTTCCACTGCCACATGCTTCACTCCGCAAAAAGATCTAGGTTCCGTTACGCCTTCTTCGTCGAGAGTCCGGAGGGCCGTTTCTTCTATCGACTTGTCTTTGGACATTAATGTTGAGTGGGTGAATACCGACCCCAACAGTTATCCCCCCAGCTCGGTAGTGTTAGAGATAATAGTGCCGAGTTTAAGATGTGTTAGATGTCGACATTTCCATCAAAGCCAAAGTGTCTGTCTATCCCCTTCTGCATAAGTAGAGAGTGACTTTATACAGGAGGTTTTAAGACTCCGCAAGTGTTTTGAAGATTTTAAGACTCCTTGTTTCTTTTGCCGAAGTTGTTGCGTTTTCTGTAGGAAGGATTTTTTTTTTTTTATTTTCGAAGATTTTAAGACTTCGTATATCTTATGGAGGTTTTAAGACTCCGCATTATGATTGCCAATGTCAAGGACGTCTCTGAGCGATAGCCAAGTGATCTCTGGAGGGAAGAGTGTTTTTGAGTGGAGCCGGGACCCGCTTGGTGAGAGAAGGAGAAGATTCTCTTTAAAGAGAAGATTTCACTTTCTACCTTCCCTCTTCTACCTTCCTTTCTCATTCACTTGTTGTTTTATCTTTCTCCCATCACAATTTCTCTCTCTCTCTCTTCTCTCTCTCCGGACCTCCACGCCGTCGCCGACCGGAGGTTCGCGCCGCCGCCAAGCGGAGCTTTGCTCCACCGCCATCTTCTTCTCTTCCTTGGTGAGTCCCCTCATTGCCTTCGCAAGCTATTTGCTTTAAGTCCCATGAGCTTTTGAGAAGCCAAGCCTTTAGATCTAGTTTTTTTTTAGGAAGAACAATCCTTGATTGTATCTAGTTGCTAGGCAAATCCTTGTACCTCTTTATTCCCACGAGCTTTGGTTAGGGAATTCGAGTTCTTAGGCCTAGTCTCTAGGAGGCATAACCTTTGATTTTGGGAATTCCTTTTAAAGATTATTCATGAGAGAGGCTTGTCCTTTGAGATGTGTTATTGGTGAAGAACAAAAATTCTTGACCTTTGATTTCGTTTGTTAACTTGTTGTAGGTGAACTTGTTGTTATGGAGAAACAAGAGCTTGGTCCGGATGCCATCGTGTCGAGCCGATGATTCCGTCGCGTCGTTGCATCGGACCGACCCCGTGGTCGAGTGCGTGAGTAGGAACGATCTTGTGCTCGCGTCGTCTCACCAATCCGACTGCATGGTCGCATTACCGCACCAAACCGAACCTGTGGTCGTGGCACCACATTAAAACCGAACCCGTGATTGCGGTACCATATCAAACCGATGCCGTGGTTGCGCCACCATTCCAAACCAAGCCCGCGGTCGCACCTTCGATCCGGACCGAGGAAGTTATCGCGTTGCCAATGCGAGTCGAAGATACGGTTCCGACGGCGGCTTTGCCGGAGGTTGTGATGGCACCCTTGAAAGCCACGGAGTCGATGGTGGACGGAGGAATGTGTCATGAGAATGTTGGTGCTGGGATTCATCTCCGTAGCAAGCTGACTGTTCCGCGGCATCGTCTCGATGCGTCCGATGATGGTGATTAGGATGTCCTCGATGATTTAGCGGAGGCTGAGGAGGAGAGGAGACCCAGTGGTGACGAGGACTTGATGGCCCGCGGTGGAGGAATTGGACTCTCTTTCCCCCTTAACGATGAAGTCCCGGGGCTCTTAGATAGTGCAGCTGACGCCGCCCTATCATCAGACTCTACCTCTACTTTCAGGTCACTTCCTTCCGATGCTGAGGACGGTGACGATGACACTTTTGATGAGGTTGACCGACCCACGGTTGTCAAGAAGAAAAAGGCGCGACAAGGAGTCATTGCAGCTTCTCCGGGAGAAGTGCGAGAATTCAGAGGAGATCAGGATGGTCGTTCCCGATTGCACTCATCGAGCCGATGCTCCCCCTCTGGGGTACTTCACCTTGTACGAGAACTTCATTGAGCATTGTTTGCTGTGGTTTCCGGTGCCTGGCTTCCTTCTTCGCTTCTTAGAGGCGAATGGTCTCGTGCTCATCGATGGATTCCCGAGCAAGGACGACCACTTCGAGGACCGATTCTTCTTTGTCAAGATTTCGGAGAAGACCATTGAGGCGGATTGCATCTCCCTCGTCAGGACGAGCTGGGAGAAGAGAGGTAATTCCATACTTAGGAATTTTTCTTTTTATAGTGTGTTCACGTTTTGTGTATTGATTTCTGTATTGCTTCATTTTGCAGTGAAGCCAGCATCCCAGACAGTTAGCCGGAGTAACGCAGTGGCCATTAACAGCGCTCTTGCCTCCGGGGACGGCGATTGGGTGAAGTCGTTTACTCGTCAGAGGATCCAGAAGGCGCTTTCGACCAGAATCTTCCCAAGGAAGGTTCTCGGACGGGGTGCTCCTAGAGTTTTAGCCTATCAGCGAGCGGAGAAGTCGAAGGCGGTGTCGGCGAGCACCGCGATCTCAGCTATGGCAGGCTCGCAGACTCGGGCTCCGACGACCACAACGCCAAAGACTCCTGCTGCGCCGATTCAGCGTTCTCAAGCTTCTGGCCTTACTTGCGATGCGGCGTGAGCAGTCGCGGAAGAGACCCCTTAGGTCGGAGGGCAAGGCGGGAAGTACTCCCGATGGGGCACCTCCAAAGCGACAGAAGGCGGGCTCTTCTCTTCTCCGGCCTTTGTTACCGGGCTGACGGACCATGGCGTTGCAGCACCATATTCTTTTACGCTGGCGAAAGCCAAAGTTGCTGAGGTTTGATCTCTCTCCCTCCTTGTACTTGCTATTGTTACTTAACTTCCGTTGGTCTTAATAGCATTTCCTTTGTTTTTCTTTGTGTGTGCAGCTTTCCACTCAGCTGGACCAAATGGCCTTTTGTTTTGAGGAGGACTCTCGCTCTCACGACGATGAGCTTAACGAGGCCAAGAAGGCCAACGTTGAGCTTACTGAGAGGAACCAAGCTCTTGAGCATGATGTTGCCTCTGTGAAGAAGAGGTCAGATGAGTTGAGTAGGAAGCTATCGAGGGCTTCTTCGAGGCATGCGAAGGACAAGGAGGAGATTGCTTTGGTTAGGAGTAAGCTATTGGAGGCTGAGGATCTCAGGGACACCAAGATTGAGGAGGCCGTTTCTAAGGCCAAGGATGAGGCGGCTCGTAGTTTTGCTAGCCGGACCAGACAGGTCGCCAGGTTGCTTGTTAGGATTGAGGGGACAGCGAAGGACAACATGCTAGACCTTGCTGAGATCGATGCGAACCTGGAGCTTATCGAACGTCTCCGCGTGCCTGACGGACTGACCCTGCACGCCGCAGAGCAGCTCCTAGTTGATAGGAAGATCCCGATTTATGATGCTCGTGATGTGTTTGATGAGATTGTCTCTGGCGTGAGGCGAGCCTTAGAGATCCCAGAGGATGGTGGTGTAGATGATGAGGACAAGGAGGCCGATGAGTGACCATTCCTCTCCGTTCGTGACTTAGTTGATTTATAGTTTTTTCATGACTTTTGTTTCTGAGAACTTTTGTTGGATTTGATGCCTTTTGGTTGTAGTATTGGATGGTTTGTATCCCTACTAACATTTTGGGTCCTTGCATTGTGGCAAATGCAGGATGACTTTGTAGCTTTTGTTCATGATGAACTTTGATGGTTTCGGATTCAAGTACTTGCTTTAGATGTTGTTCCTATACTTAGGAGATCTTTGGACTGTTATGTGTTTTTGTCATGTGTTTGCCAACATTGTCGTTGGGCTTTGTGTGTTGGTGCTGCTCTTCTAGACACGTCTCTCCGAGAGCAAGTTCACCCTAAGTTTTACCAGAGTGCATCGTGGGTTTCTGAATGACACGTTCAGGGTACATGCCGAACGGAGGTCATTAGCAGCTGCATTTTACCAACGACGTATGTTGGGTTTCTGAGTGACCAGTTGGGTTCGTCCGCCCCAATACTGAACACTAGTACTTATATAGCGCGCTGTATCAATCTCCGCGTGCCTGACGGACCGACCCTGCATGCCGCGGAGCAGCTTCTAGTTGATAGGAAGATCCCGATTTATGATGCTCGTGATGTGTTTGATGAGCTTGTCTCTGGCGTGAGGCGAGCCTTAGAGATCCCAGAGGATGGTGGTATAGATGATGAGGACGAGGAGGCCGATGAGTGACCATTCCTCTCCGTTCGTGACTTAGATGATTTGTAGTCTTTTCATGACTTTCGTTTTTGAGAACTTTTGTTGGATTTGATGCCTTTTGGTTGTAGTATTGGATGGTTTGTATCCCTACTAATATTTAGGGTCCTTGCATTGTGGCGAATGCAGGATAACTTTGTAGCTTTTGTTCATGATGAACTTTGATGGTTTCGGATTCAAGTACTTGCTTTAGATGTTGTTCTTATACTTAGGAGATCTTTGGACTGTTATGTGTTTTTGTCATGTGTTTGCCAACATTGCCGTTAGGCTTTGTGTGTTGGTGCTGCTCTTCTAGACACGTCTGTCTGAGAGCAAGTTCACCCTAAGTTTTACCAGAGTGCATCCTGGGTTTCCGAATGACACGTTCAGGGTACATGCCAAACAGAGGTCATTAGCAGCTGCATTTTACCAACGACGTTTGTTGGGTTTCTGAGTGATCAGTTGGGTTCGTCCGCCCCAATACTGAACACTGGTACTTATATAGCACGCTGTATCCGATGTTAGATGTCATTGTGTTTGTATTTCCACACTATTGTTGTGGCCAACGGCAATAAATGCGGAACGACTCTACTCGATTGAAGTTTTGATCAGTCGATAAAGGACAAGCTGATCTCATGATGAGGTTTGTGTCGAGTGTTTGTGGTTTTTTGGTAATGATGTTGTCAAGGAGTGGCGTACGGGTACCCCACTCCCCCCCCCCCCCCCCCCCCCGGTTTAGACAAAAGAGGGAGTTGAAGTCGTCTAGAGACTGGTGAAAATACTCACTCCCCCCCCCCCAAGGCGGAGGAGATCATGTGAGCTCGTCCGGAACGAGGCTTAAGTGAAACACTCACTCCCCCCCCCCCCCCTTGAAGGCGGGGGAGATCAATTGAGCTCGTACGAAACGAGGCTGAAGTGAAATGCATAATCTCCCTCCCCCCCCTTTTGACGGAGGGGGGACAAGCTGCCTACGTACCCTTTGCAGGGATCAAGTTACCTCGTAGTTCATTTGGAAGAGAAGACTAGCGGTAGTACTTCTTCAAATGCTTGGCATTCCAAGAGTGGAGGATTGGAGTGCCGGACATGGTGGCGAGCTCATAGACTCCAGGACGAATGACTGTTGTGATCTTGTATGGGCCTTCCCAGTTAGCTCCGAGCTTGCCGGCGTTTGGTTCTGCTAATTTCTGAAACACCTTACGGAGGACCAAGTCACCTATGCAGAAACGCCTTTCCATGACTTTGAATTGTAATATCTTGAAATTACGCTCTGATAGTTTGTTATCCGAACGAGTGCTTAGTCGCGCCGCTCATCGAGGAAGTCTAATGCATCAAGCAGCATTGATCGATTAACTGGTTCATTGCTGGGTAAGAGCTGGCGTCGGACCCCAGGCGAGCAGACTTCGGAAGGAATGACACATTCTGTTCCATAGACAAGGGCGAAAGGAGTCTCGCCTATTGCTCGACGGGGAGTTGTGCGGTGGGACCATAAAACTCCCTCTAGCTTGTCAGCCCAGCGACCCTTCATCGCCTCTAAGCGCTTTTTAAGACCATTAAGGATCGTCTTGTTGATAGCTTCTGCTTGACCATTGCCTGAGGGTAGCGAGGCGTAGACTTGCTAAGTCTGATATTCTATTTTGCACAGAATGTCTCGAACCGGTTGGATATAAACTGCGAACCATTATCCGTAACGATCTCATATGGAACTCCGTGACGACATATGATATTTCTCCAGACAAAGCTTTCCACCTGTACGTCTTTGATTGTAGCATATGCTTCAGCTTCTACCCACTTGGAGAAGTAGTCTGTCAGAACAAGTAAGAAAAGTTTATGCTTTGATGGGTGTAATGGTCCAACAATGTCCATGGCCCATCTCATGAATGGGTAAGGTGAGGTGACAAAAGAGAGCCTCTCAGTCGGTTGATGAATTTTTGGAGCGTGTCACTAGCACTTCTCACACTTGGCTGAGAACTTCATGCAATCACCAACTATAGTAGGCCAGAAATGACCATGTCTCTTGATTTTGACCGCAAGCGCTTTGCCCCCGGAATGATTGCCGCAGGATCCACTATGGACTTCTTCCATTATTCGTCTTGCTTCCTTTCCTTCTACATAGGTGAGCATAGGGCCGGAGAATCCCCACCTGAAGAGGTTACCATCGAATAGAACATAGCGAGCTGCTTGCTTCTGTAACTTGCGGGCTGCCCACTTGCTACTGGGCAGCGTGCCATTGGCAATATACTCTTGTATCTCACCCATCCATAACTTGTCGCAGCCGTATTCTAGCTCTTCGGCATCCGTGTCCATTAGGATCGCTTCGGGATGATGAGATCTGCTGACAGGAGAGATATCACCGACGGGGATGCCATCGACGGGTTCGTCTGCGTCGTGCATGTCAGCGTCCGGGATTTCGGGAGCTTCCGCCATTTCTATGTCTTCATTGGTGTTTTCAGCAAAGGCGTCCACTTGTTTTGCTGCTTGAGAGCGTGTTAAGGTGGCGAGCGCCAAATCTTCTTGAATGTTGGGGAATTCAATGAACTCAACTGGAATGACCCGCTTCAAAGCCGGATCCTCTGGCATGGCAGTGGCGGAAGCAAGGTTGGCCAATGCATCGGCGTTCATGTTCTCACCTCTGGGAATTCTTGTAAGGGTGAACTCCTGAAATGAAGAGGCAAGGTTCTTTACCATCTTCAGATAAGCCTCCATGCGATCATCCTTTACGATGTACTCGCCGCTGAACTGACTGGTCACCAGCTGTGAATCAGAGAATGCGTGAATGTGCTCGATCCTTAGCCCTTGGGCGAGCCTCATGCCGACGACGAGGGCTTCATACTCTGCTTCGTTTTTGGAAGCTTTGAACCTAAGTCGAAATGATTGCTCAAGGACTTCTCCGGTTGGCGATACTAATCGTATCCCAACTCCAGAACCATTCTTCGAGGAGAAACCATCCACATACAGCTGCCAAATCCCGGGCTGCACCCCCTCTGAGTCCTTGTCCTTTGGAAGTTCTATGAGGAAATCCGCCAGTACTTGTGACTTATTGCATGTTCGCCCCTTATACTCGATGTCTTACTCGCTGAGCTCTACCGCCCACTTGGCCAACCTGCCAGATTGACTTGGGCTATGTAAAACTGAACGTAGTGGGAAAGTACTAAGGACAATAATTGAATGAGATTGAAAGTAAGGCCTTAGCTTTCTGGATGCCATGAGGACGGACAACGCCAGCTTTTCCAATTGGGGGTATCTTGTCTCAGCGTCGGTGAGCGTTTTGCTCACATAGAAAATAGGTCTCTGCTCGCTTCTTTCCTCCCACACAAGGACAGCGCTGACAGCTGTTTCTGAGACAACAATGTAGAGGAAAAGAGGTTCTCCAGTTACTGGCTTAGCAAGGATGGGTGGCGTTGCCAGATATTCCTTAAGCTGCTTGAAGGTGTCCTCACACTTTTCCGACCATTCAAATTGCTTGTTTCCTCGTAGGGTGTTGTAGAAGGGAAGACACTTATCAGTGGAGCGTGAAATGAACCGATTGAGTGCAGCCACTCGCCCAGTTAATCTCTATCCTTCACGTTTATTCCTTGGTTAAGCCATCTGGATCAACGCATTGATCTATTTCGGGTTAGCCTCAATGCCCTGGCGAGTGACCAGGTACCCAAGGAGTTCGCCAGAAGTTACGGCAAATCTGCATTTCGCTGGGTTTGGCTTCATGTTGTGGAGATTCAGTTGACTAAAGCATTCTTCCAGGTGGGCGATGTGGTCTTCTTCCTCGAGTGACTTGACGAGCATATCGTCGATGTAGACCTCCATAGTCTTTCCCAACTGGTCCTGGAACATCTTGTTTACCAGCCTTTGATATGTTGCACCGGCATTTTTTAGGCCAAAGGGCATCACCTTGTAGCAGTAGATGCCTCGGTCTGTGATGAAAGCTGTTTTCTCACGATCTTCGGGATGCATCAGAATCTGGTTGTAGCCGGAGAAAGCATCCATGAAGCTAAGAAGCTTGTTGCCTGTTGTTGCTTCCACCAAACGGTCAATGTGAGGTAAGGGGAAGCTATCTTTCGGACAGGCTTTGTTAAGGTCAGTGAATTCAACGCAGACGCGCCACTTCCCATTCTTCTTCTTGACCACGACTGGGTTGGCAAGCCAGTCGGGATACTTGACTTCGGTTATCGACCCAACTCGTAGCAGCCTCTTGACTTCGTCATTTACGGCCTTTGCCCATTGAAGACCCAACTTCCTTCTTTTTTGCTTAACTAGTTTGAACGTAGGATCAACATTGAGTTCGTGGCTGGCGGCATTGATGTCTATCCCAGACATATCTTCAGCAGCCCAGGCAAAGGTGTTGATGTTCTTTTGGAGAAAGGCCACTAGCTTTGCTTTGAGCGCTTCGTCAAGAGCTACTCCAACCTCGACACATCTCTCTGGGTGTTGCTCGTCGATGCACACAGAGAGTACGGGTTCGCAGGTAGGCCGCTCCTCTTCTGCGCAACCGTCAGTAATCTGTAATTGCTGTAGGAGGTTAGCCAGGTCTTTCGCCCGACTAGAATTGGTTTTTGCCTTCTTCTGCGGCTCCTGTGAGGTCGGGCCATTCTTCTTCTCTTTATGATTGCGCAGCTTGTGCTCTACTAAGAAACACGTGCGTGAATCTCTTTGGTTGCCAAAAATAGTCTTCACACCATCTCTGGTCGGGAACTTTAGGCACAGGTGGTATATTAACGGAACAGCTCACATCTGACTAAGCCATTGTGTTCCCATGACCAAGTTGTAGATGGCGGGATGATCAGACACCGTGAAGTTCACCATCAGCTTAACGCCTCCAGCCTTCACTGGCAGACGAATCGTTCCCATTGTCAAGGTTTTTTCGCCAGAGAAGCCCGTTATAGACTTCGGCTGTCCTCTGACGAGTGATATGTCAATCTTCATCTTCTCGAGCGTATCTTTGAAGATAACGTCTACCGAGCTTCCGGTGTCAATGAGGACTCGAGCAACGTTGAAATTGAAGACAGTAAGATTGATCACCAAGAGGTCGCTATGCGGATGGTCAATACCTTCGGCATCTTCTTCGTCGAAAGCGATAGGACCACTAGCATGCTTTGTCTTCGGGGATGTAGAGATGTTGGTCGAGGACGATGCAGATCGATTTTTCAAAGAGGAAGGAATGGAAACAGAGGACGTGGGAGAGGTAGATCGTTTGTGAATAGATCCACCATCAAGTGCTTCCAATGTGGTAAACAAGGCCACTACCAATTCGAGTGCACAAGAGAAGAGAAAGACGTTAACTACGTGGAGTTCGACAAAGAAGAAGACCTACTGTTAATGGCTCACGCAGACTTAGATGATTCCGAGAGAGATGGTGTGTGGTTTCTCGACTGCGGGTGCTCAAATCACATGACTGGACAGAGGTCCTGGTTCGTGGAACTAGACGAGGGGTTCAAACACTCGGTTCGATTAGGGAACAGCTCGAGATTGTTGGTCCAGGGAAAAGGAAAAAATCAGAATTGAAGTAGAAGAGATCACACAAGTGGTGAGTGACGTTTGCTATGTCCCAAATTAGACGAACAACTTGTTGAGCATCGGGCAGCTGCAAGAAAAGCAACTAACGATCATGATAAAGAATGGGGCATGTTAGATCTATCAAAGTAAACGGGGACTGATCGTGGAGACACAAATGACCTTAAACCGAATGTTTTTGGTCTATGCCAAGATGAAGCCAATATCAGGATGTTGTCTTAAGATGGAGAGTGAAGACTTGGAATCTCTTTGGCATCGACGCTTTGGGCACTTAAGCAACAAATCTCTATGGGTAATGGCGAAGAAGGAGATGGTGAAGGGCTTGCCCGTCCTTACTGATGAATCAAAGGTGTGCACTGTTTGCAACGTGGGAAAGCAGCATAGAGGAAAATTCCCAAAACAAAGAAAATGGAGAGCAACCGAGAAGCTAGAGTTGATTCATGCGGATCTCTGCGGACCGATCACTCCAACGTCTAATAGTGGTAAACGCTATTTACTGGTACTTGTTGATGATTTCTGTCGCAAAACATGGATATATTTCCTCGCATAAAATAAGAAGCTTTTGAAACCTTCAAGGGTTACAAAAGCCTGGTTGAGAAAGAAGCTAAGAATGTGATCAGAGGTTTGTGCACAGATAGGGGAGGTGAATTCACCTCTGATACTTTCAACAAGTTCTGCAAAGATCAAGGCATAAGGCGTCAATTGACTGCGGCTTACACTCCTCAACAGAACGGAGTAGGGGAAAGGAGAAATCACACGATCATGAACATGATTCGTTGTTTATTATCGGAGAAACAAATACCAAGGTCTTTTGGGCCTGATGCAGCCAGATGGATAACTCACGTTCTGAACCGAAGCTTCACTAAATCTATAAAAGACAAGGTTCCTGAAGAGAGATGGACGGGAATCAAACCAAACGTGGGTTACTTCAGGATATTTGGGTCAGTTGCTCATGAAATAGTTGTGGGACTCCATGAAAACCAAGCATCAGGGGAATGCTAGAGTGAAGCGAGCACAACTCCAGAAGCTAAGGAGAAGTTTTGAAACCCTGGAGATGAAAGTCGGAGAAGGTGTAAAAGGATACTTCAGACGCGTCATGGGAACAACGAATGATATGCGAAATTGTGGAGAAGCGATTGATGATGTCAAAATCGTGGAGAAGATACTTCGCAGTCTAACAACCAACTTTAATTATGTTGTTTGTTCGATTGAAGAATCTAAGGATATTGATAGTCTTACTATCGATGAGTTGCAAGCCTCGCGGGAGATACATGAAGGCAAAGTAGTGGAGAAAAAGGGTGAGGAACAAAACCTACAAGTCGAGAATGAATCATGGGGTGGTCGAGGACGATGCAGATCGATTTTTCAAAGAGGAAGGAATGGAAACAGAGGACGTGGGAGAGGTAGATCGTTCGTGAATAGATCCGCCATCAAGTGCTTCCGATGTGGTAAACAAGGCCACTACCAATTCGAGTGCACAAGAGAAGAGAAAGACGTTAACTACGTGGAGTTCGACGAAGAAGAAGACCTACTGTTAATGGCTCACGCAGACTTAGATGATTCCGAGAGAGATGGTGTGTGGTTTCTCGACTCCGGGTGCTCAAATCACATGACTGGAGAGAGGTCTTGGTTCATGGAACTAGACGAGGGGTTCAAACACTCGGTTCGATTAGGGAACAGCTCGAGATTGTTGGTCCAGGGAAAGGGAAAAATCAGAATTGAAGTAGAAGGGATCACACAAGTGGTGAGTGACGTTTACTATGTCCCAAATTTGACGAACAACTTGTTGAGCATCGGGTAGCTGCAATAAAAGCAACTAACGATCATGATAAAGAATGGGGCATGTAAGATCTATCACAGTCAACGGGGACTGATCGTGGAGACAAAAATGACCTTAAACTGAATGTTTTTGGTCTATGTCAAGAAGAAGCCAATATCAGGATGTTGTCTTAAGATGGAGAGTGAAGACTTGGAATCTCTTTGGCATCGACGCTTTGGGCACTTAAGCAACAAGTCTCTATGGGTAATGGAGAAGAAGGAGATGGTGAAGGGCTTGCCCGTCCTTACTGATGAATCAAAGGTGTGCACTGTTTGCAACGTGGGAAAGCAGCATAGAGGAAAATTCTCAAAACAAAGTAAATGGAGAGCAACCGAGAAGCTAGAGTTGATTCATGCGGATCTCTGCGGACCGATCACTCCAATGTCTAATAGTAGTAAACGCTATTTACTGGTACTTGTTGATGATTTCTGTCGCAAAACATGGATATATTTTCTCGCAGAAAAATCAGAAGCTTTTGAAACCTTCAAGGGTTACAAAAGCCTGGTTGAGAAAGAAGCTAAGTCTGTGATCAGAGGTTTGCGCACAGATAGGGGAGGTGAATTCACCTCTGATACTTTCAACAAGTTCTGCAAAGATCAAGGCATAAGGCGTCAATTGACTGCGGCTTACACTCCTCAACAGAACGGAGTAGGGGAAAGGAGAAATCACACGATCATGAACATGATTCGTTGTTTATTGTCGGAGAAACAAATACCAAGGTCTTTTGGGCCTGATGCAGCCAGATGGATAACTCACGTTCTGAACCGAAGCTTCACTAAATCTATAAAAGACAAGGTTCCTGAAGAGAGATGGACGGGAATCAAACCAAACGTGGGTTACTTCAGGATATTTGGGTCAGTTGCTCATGTACATATTCCTGTGCAGAAGAGAATTAAACTTGATGATCGTAGCCACAGATCCATTCTTCTTGGAGTTAGTGAAGAGTCCAAAGCGTATCGCTTGTATGATCCGGTCACAAAGAAAATATTTGTGAGCAGGGATGTGATATTCGAAGAGAATGCGAAGTGGGACTAGAATATAACCACATCGGAGCAGAGCGAGCTTTTTTGGGGAGAAGACGATGAACTCATTGAAGGAGAGGAGAGTGATGAAGAAATAGAAGGAGAAACAAGGGCAGTCGCAGAAGGGTTTACTGGACCAAATATGATTTCCACAGGGCCTGAAATCATGACTGGGCCTAATCTACAATTTGTTGGGCCTAACTTAAGAGACTGCAATTTGGAGCCCGGCCCGATAGTTGAAAACAAGGAGACTAAACCTGAAAGAGGTGACGTATCTAAACGACAACGACAAAAACCGGTGTGGATGCAAGATTTTGTAACTGGTGAGGAATTAAATGAAGAAGAAGAGAGCTTGATGAATTTTGCTATGGTTTTTGCGTTGTCTGTTGTCAGTGATGATCCGGTGAATTTTTATGAGGCTGAAAAGGAAGAGAAGTGGATCGATGCAATGAAATCAGAAATTCAATCCATTGAGAAGAATCACACATGGGAGCTCGTTTCTCTACCTTCTTATTCGAGGTTGTAAATGAAGACTGTATCGACATCATGTGTGACAACAGTTCGGCAACAAAACTGTCTAGGAATCCGGTTATGCATCGCAGAACAAAACACATTGATGTCAGGTACCGCTACTTGCGCAACTTGGTAGTTGAAGGAGCTCTGAAATTGGTTTTCTGTGGAACAAATGATCAAGTTGCAGACATCATGACCAAGCCAATCAAGCTTGACCAGTATGAGAAGCTTAGGCGTTGTCTTGGAGTTCAAAGAATGGATAATTAAACTGTTGCAGGAGAGCTTCAGTTTAAGGGGAGGAATTTGTTGGAAGTTTAAAGTCTGAATACGTGTCTTTCGTTGGTTTTTAATGTTGGTCAATTGTCTAATAATTGTTAGCTCTATTTCAGGAGCTAATGATGCCTAGCTTTATTTTTGTTATTTGCTGTCGTTACGTATCTTGCTCTTGATTGAGAGTTAACGTTGTAAGGCTATATAAAGCCATTTCCCTTTTATCGAATAAGATATATCATTAGACTATAATTTGAGTAAACACATCTCTATTTCTTTTATCTTCTTCGTAGACTTGGGGTCATGCCCTTAAGCATCTAATGAAGCAGAAGCCAAATGTCATGTCATTTTGTTTTTTGGTATGATCGTTTCCTCATTACGCTCGACCATTTTATTCTTTGGCTGAAAAACCATACTCAAGACTCACGGTGATTTTTTTTTTTTTTGTCACTGGATCTTAATCATTTTTTTTTTGGTGGAGAGATTGTAATCCCTGTTAGGCGAGAAGCTCGTTGAAGACCCACTGGAGAACGACGAGGAGGCTTAAAAGTCTATTCTATCACTTTTTTATTTTTGTTGCGGATTATCAATTTTTCCTTTTCGAAATGAAACTTGGTATCTTTCTTTTGATGTTTGTCCTTCAGCTTTTGAACAATCACACTCTACGAGAACAATTATTTCAAATTGTTAATCAATCGAAATACGAGTTGATCACATTGCTAAACTTAGCTTTTCGAGACTTTGCTACCGTTATTATTGCTTTGATTTAATCAACCCAACTTTCTTCGCATTCACACATTAATTCTTTGATTCAATCAAGCCAACTTTCTTTACATTCGCACATGATTCTGAAGTTATCATACTATAACCCTGCACACTGTTCGGAGTAATCATAGCGCCCGAGTTAAAACTTATCAATTCGTCTTAATCGAATTATATTTTCTTGCTTAATCCCGGGTTGATCATATATCCAAGTTAAGCGTTTCGATTTGTCACTCCATCTTAACCGAGTTAAACTTGGGTGCAATTTTCCCACTGTCCATGATGGGACATTGAATTCCTTCGGAAATAAAATATCAAATTTCGGAAGCAAAACAAAACGAGGCCTTTAGCGTACAACTCTTTATGTCTTTTTTCTTTTTGAGATGAGGACCTCTTCCCCTTTTTGGTTTTAGAGCACAAGTTCTTCTTTTATTAATCTCGGGGCTAGATAAGAAGAGTAAATGTTCTTCTCGCGGTTTCCGCCACCTTCACCCGGACTTACTAGCTTAAACACGATTTTGGATTTGCGTTTATGGCAAGATACCTAGGTCCAAAGGGATGCCATCCCGGTATCTTAGACCTGTTGAGGTTGTCTATTCACTGACCACAAATAGAAAAATCAAACTTTCCCAAACTCTGTTTTGCATAGACTTTGTTACTTTAAAATTTACAAAATGCCACGGTTTCGGTCTCAGGGATGAAACTTGTTTTATTCAGATTGGTTTTCTCACTCTCAATGTGATATGTTCATCTCAAAGGAAATTCTTCTAAAGAAACCTTTTGATAGTGCTTAGCACTAGCCCAACACCGTACAACCCAAGAAACCCGAAATAAATAAAAGACCCTCTAAGTATGATGAAGAAATATGAAAGAACTTTTAAAGAATGCTTGAAAAAATCTTAGAGAAAATTAGAGAACTTATGAATTGGAACACTCTTTCTTTAAACTTATCTTTTATTCACTTGTTCAACTTCTCTTATTCTTGTATGTTACAAATGAGATCGGTGAGGAGGTATTTATAGCCTCTCAAAGATCTCTCACAAAAACTCTAGATTATTCTACTAACCTCCTTACTTCCTAGATATTTTATAAGTCTCTATAATTCTCTATAACATCTAGATTATTATCTTCTTATCTTAAAACTCTCTAGACTCTTCTACACCATTATCTACATTATCTTATCTTAAAGAATTCTCTAGAAATACTTAAGGAGGTGATAACCTTCCAAAGCATCTCTTGAAAATTCTAGAACTTAAGCTTAATTTTGGGCTTGGTCCAAATATCATATTTGGATCATGAACCCATAATTAAGCTAAACCCAAAATCAATTTTAACTTCAATAATTCTAGCCAAATCTTCAAAGCTAGATCATCGACCACTCTTTTCCCCTCTATATCTTGTTTTTCTTTTCTCTCTCCGAGAGGATTTTTGGCGGGTCCTAGCTCCTACTCATTCTTAATCTGGGATTTGACAGACTAAGAGAGAGATCGACGCATAATATATCAACTTTTGCTATGATACTGCAAAATCGTAGATCAACGTAAATCAACTTTAGCTATGATATTGCAATTCACGTCTTTAATCACCATTAACAATCTGACGGTGACAATTACTGTCTCTTTCTCTTTCAGAGGCAATCTTTGATGGTCGAACCAGCGGGTAAGATAGATATGTGAGGTTGTTTACTCAAAGTTGGCTATCACGTTAAGTGATTTCCTCATTGAGTTTAGGAGTTTCATTGGTTAACGTCATCTTGTTAAAATACTCATCTCCTTACCCATGTGAAGATCCGAATTGTCGCCTTTACGGCTTGTACATCTAAGGAAACAGCTCGGCGAGATTTAAGATAGTAACGTCTCTCTACTTCAATCTCATTGGTCATCCTCCAACCTCAAAAACGTCAAAGATCACCGTGGTAAGACTATGGGGTAATGTGTATATATTTTTTTAATTCCAATACACTCGTCAATAATTTTTTTTTTTTCAATATGAAATCGTCAAAAAGTTTGGAACTTTCGGAAATCAAACAGCTATTTCATTGTTGATTCTTCACACCTTCTTTGCTACCAAAATATCCTTTTTAGTGTTTTGTAATGAATCTCCTTATGGAAAATATATTTTCTTCTTTTCCAAACATAAATTGTGATAATTGTTTTGTCATATATTGAAAACAATTCTCGGACGAATCTGTTATTGAGAAACAAATACCCATGAATAATTTGTTTTTCTTTCTCTTTGTCACAATTCCTCGATGAATCTGTTTTCATTGATATTAAGAAACAAATATTTATGAATAATTGATTTTTCTTTCACTTTGTCACAAATCCTCAACGAATATGTTTTTTAGTGATATTGAGAAACAAATATTCATGAATAATTTGTTTTTCTTTCTCTTTGTCACAAGTTCCGCTTTGAATTTCTTTCCATCGACATCGGCAACAAATATGTTTTCATCGACAAATTTTCATCAAATAATCCTTTTAGATTTTTCTTTTCTTAGATCCACCAATCTGGTTGCGGTTACTAAGCATATCGTCTTCGAACTTTAGGAATAAGAAAGCTTTTTGTCTTCTTAGTCGGCGCCAAATTGTGAATGCGAAAATCGGTTATGATTTAGATTCACAATATAATAAAATTGGGATCAAAGCTTTCGTGGATTAAACACCAAATCAAGTGAACAAAATAAACAAACAAAATCAAGAAGAAAGATGAATCATATTCTTATTGAATAGTATACAAAATGAATCATAAAGAAGGAAGAACAACGATTCTTTCTAGTATTATTGAGTAATCTCCCCGTCCCAGGATCCCCTTCTCCTTCTCTTCAACTTCTCCTTTATAATCTTCATTCCGTTTCTCATTAATTTCAGAATTAATTCACCAATTAATTCTAAGGTTTGACCATTGTCATTAATTTATGAATTTAATAAGAAATTAATGTTAAGGGTTGACTGCTTTAATTTGGCCATTTCAAACATCTATGGGCCTCATATAATTACGGACTTTTGATAAAATTGACTGGATCCGTAATGCGAGATCCAACGCCAACATTTTAAAGGAAAAAAAAACTTTATACTAATTACGAAATACTTGTTTGAAGTCATAAATGGACGATGAGACTTGCATACTTTCGTAACATTTTTAGGATATGTGAAACCCTCAAATTTCTTTTAAGAAAAAAACCTTTAGAGTAGACATGCCTCTTTAAAGAAAAATTAGAAAAACATATCGTCTTCCCATTTAAAACTGTAATTCAAATACAAAGAAATGAAACAAAATCATATTTTAATACAATTTTTGTAATATATTTGAACACCGCCTCAACGAGGTAGCTTTTACATCATAGTTTATAGTACAGAAAATAAAGAAACTCACTTACATACACGATACATATTAGTTATTTTAAAGCCAAAAAAATAAAAGAAAAAACATTATACTTTTTTCCAATCAAGCACTTTTCCCGGCGGATTCCAATAATTTTTCGTATAGTAAATCCCGTCAGATCTGGCAATCCATGAACGTAATTGACCACATTGAGCCCACATACGTGCACCATATACTTTAATATCATAAAATTGCTTTGGTTTGCTTCCATAACTAAGATTACAATATATATTTGGGGAATACCTTGTTTGTTTCGCATCCCTAAAGGGAATGCGGAAAAAACGAGCTTTATACTTTAATATAAATGCAGAAACGGGAACAATATGTTGTACTGAAGCACGACATTGAATCTCGAGATCAACATTCGGAGCAATTTCGTTATGAATTTCTACAAGATTTTCCTTGCATGCTTCATTTAGCTTAAAACATAGAATGATAACTAACATAAAAATAATGAAATGTTTCATATTTTTGGATCAATTATATTTTTTGGAGTAAGAAAGACTCGAAACATGTACGTAGTATTTATAATTTCTTTGTGTGAAAACGTTTTCCCTATATTTAGTAAATAATGGTTTAATGGTTTTGGTTAAATTTAAAACAAAACATGAACCAAGTAAATATCTGGTTGGAGGAGAGTTTAGTGTCGAAAACTTTGGTTAACCAACCAATCAACATCGACTCAAATGAAGAAACTTACAAATTATATATGTCCACAAAAACAAAAATAAAAGCTTAAGTTCTAGCGAAAATCTAGGAATGTATTAATTTTACAATCACTGAATATTTAGACCACTTGGTAGTAAATGTATAATTGAAACACAAAAGTATGGAACATATATAATTTTAAAATAACCAATTTTGTTATTCAGAAATAGCATAATTGATTAAAACAATTTAGAAATCCAAACCGGGAACAAGTGTTTACATACGAAATAGAAGTCGGGTCACATCGTTGATGTGCAGGGTTATATTGCACAAGGTTTAAATATTTATAACTTTAGAGACACTATAAGTGCACAATAAACAATTGTATTACGTAAGGATAGATCTATATGAGACTAAATGTTATACTACGAATAAGAATTTATATGAAGCAAATTAAGCTAAGTAAAAATATATTTGGTTTTTGGGTTTTATGAAAACGTGATAAGAAAATAAGAAACAAAAAAGCAAGTAAAGCGATAGATAATCAATACGAAAATATTAAATAATAAGCAAATTCGCAGAAGCCTATGAAACAAATAAGAATTCGGTTAAAGAGTTTTAATACTAGTTATTCTAAACTCAAATCATTGAGGTATAATTTATCCACTGTCGTGGTTCTGATTCCTATGCTTTAACACTCTAGTAGACTCAACTATCGCAAATTATTACAAGGTGAAAACATGTTTTATGGTTAAAATTCAATTGTTCACTAAACAATATTCAAATATGTAATAACATAGAACTTTGAAATCACTTAAGATTTAACGAGCAACTAATCTAACATGTTTATTCAACATGTAACAAGAAGAGTAACGCAATAAACATAGTAATATGTAATTCATAAAGGAGAAAGGATTCAGTTCTTCTCTTAAGTTGAAAGATGAGAAGAAATCGATCCTTCAAAGCTCTTAAGAACAAATATAGATGAAGAACAAAGAATAAACGAAATACATGTTTTAGTATTGACTTGGAATTTTTCCAAGGTTGCTTATCTTCCTAGGGAGACTAAAATCAAGTATATATAGAATTACATAGGGTCTTAGGTCGGATAAGGTTTATCTTGGGGCAAAAAATAAAGTTTTGTCAAAACTGCCTGAATATTGGTTCAAGTACCGGTCGGGTTTCTTCGAACCCATATTTGAGTCAAAGTGAAGAGTCTTTCAACATTTTAAGACCTTAAAACCTACATATATGAGAAATTATATCTTTTAGTAGAAAAGCGTAATAAAATGCATAGGAAATATAGTAAAACAGATAGTAAAAGTGGTAAAAGACATGATATATCAACTCCCCAAGACCTAAAGCTTGTTTGTACTTAAACAAACAAATAGTTCTAGAATTGAAAAGAAGAGTTGGAAATCATGGGACCACACATATTCTTAGGATCATTGCCTCAAAATCTAAACTTGTAATCGACCTAAAAACAAGATTAGTTCGTAGACGCTTTTATCTTCTTCCATCATGAATTTGAAACATTTTCCATACTCTAAATCTATGTCCCTGCATAAATCTCAACTTCCAATCAATCGACTATTTCTACTCTATTAGATTTGTAAAAATCCACCATCAAAAATATTATTCAAGGTAACAGTTGCGTATTAGGAGAGACTGGTTTTAGTGGTGACGTTGAAAGTGTTTAGGATTATTATAGACTCTATGTGCTAGATAATTTCAAATTCGTAAAAGAGAATAAACATGTTGATGTCCACAATTTCTCAACCCCCTTCTTGACGCATTTTTTCCCCAAACTTAGACCTTTATCTAGGAATCAATGTAAATTCGCCAAACTCCTCTCTCATTTGATGTTTATCTGTTGTTTTGATTATTTGTTTATTTTGTTACTTTTTTAGATGATGGATAATTGGTATATTTGTTGAGTGGTTTTTGTTTGGCTTCGTCATGATTGATAAATAAAGAGAAATTCCTTAAAATACCACCTTTTGAAGTTTTATTTTCAGACATACCACTAATTTTAAAAAATTTCAAAAATACCACTTTCTAAAAAAAATCAAAAGTTCCAAAATACCATAAACACAAAAATTGATTTTTAAAGAGTTTAGAATTTAAATTTTTGAATTTGGGTTAACTATTGTACAATTAGGGTATAGTTTTAGGGGTTAGGGTGTAGGTTTAGGGTTTAGGGTTAGGGTTTAGTTTTGAACATTTAAAGTAAATTTTAATTTTGTGGTATTTTTAAATTTTGAAAAATTGGTGGTAGTTTTGGAAACAAAACTTAAAAATGTGGTATTTTTGAGAATTACCGATAAATAAATCTTTGTATTATCCCAACGTTGATCTTATCTATGCTATAATCATGAGTTATCCTCATCTTAAATATAAGGTGTATTTAATTGATGATGTATGTATAGTGTATACTATAGCTATACCTTTTTAGTTTTGTTATTATCAACGCGGATAATCATATTAAATATTATTCAAATAAATATTTAAGTTTTAGTTAATAATCCGTTGAATTGTTAAAATATATCGATATACAATAAAATATGCATCTTAAATCGTTAGATATCAATTTTTATCTACATTTTCATGTTCCAATTCATCTAATACGGATCCTAAAATATATAAGTGTAATTCAATTCATATTCTTAATAACAAATAAACCAAATTACTATATTCTTACCCATAATGAATATATGTCTTAAAATAATGCAGAATTAAATTTGGACATAATAAACTTCATGTAAATAATCTCATAATACCTATAAATTAATTTAATAGTAGTTATATTGTAATTGTCTTTTTAACTTAATATAATTTTCATTTTATAGAATTTCCTCATTTTTTAAATATTGAAAGTACCAATATTGTCTTAAGTAGAAATATTTTTGTTTTTTTGTGATTCTATAATTATGTTGAAAAATATGCTTATAGATTTAAACGATTTTTGAAATGGCTATGCATATCTTAAATTTTTAAATTTAGATTTTCATACCCTTTGAATTATTATTTTTTAAATCAGTGTTTTTTGTCAACTTGTTTTGAGTTTATATATCCTCTTTTGTTTTATCAATCATCTTTTTCTTTGATTCCCTCAATATTGTTTTGTTTTTTATAGCTTATATTATCTCTAAGTTTTTGTTTTTCAATTTTTATGCTCTCTAATTTTTGTTTTTTACGACTTTGCTTCTCTCAATTTTTTTTCTTAGTTTTTTTTTAATAATTAGTTTGAACTATATTTTAGACTATATTAGAAATTTTCTTGTTATTCTAATTAATTCGGCCTATTGGAAATTTTCCTTTTTACAATTTGATTAGTTACTTAAGAATTAATTTGTTAATTTTCCATTTTTTATTTTAATTTTTCCTAGTTAGTTTTAATATTAACACATGTCATCATCTCAATCAATATTTAACACATGTTACGATCTCATGAATTACAATTTTGCTTACGTGTCAACCTCTCGTCGACCGGCTTCTCTTTTATATAATAAGATGTCAATTTTAGTTTTGTTCATGAATTAGAAATAACTCTTGAACGAGATTTTTTGTGTAATTTGTCATATGTTTTGTTCATTTATTAATAATTTATGTTATAACTGGGTGTTTTAATTGTAATTATGCTGTTCTAATATCTTTAGCAACTTTAAAAAATGAGTGAAATTTATAATTGACATCCAAAGTCATATGCATTACCTTTTTATGTATTAGTGTTGTTATATGTGGAGATTGGAAACATGTATCATGATGTGATTCTACCCAAAACATCTTTTTAAGACTATCTTTACTAAACACTAATATGATCCTTAATCTATTCTAACTTAAACCATATTTTGAAATTGGGCTCTCTTGGAAAACTTGTGAGCTTGAGCTGTGATTTCCGTGAGACTTAGGGGGTGATTGTTTAGAACTTTTATTCTAAATTTTAAAATTGTAGAGAATTTTACTCTTAAATATTAGACGGTGATTTTAAAAACAAAAAAGTTTAATTTTGCTGGATTTTAAAAAGTACAACTTTCGTGTGAACAAATAGAAGAAAATAAACTTTGAGAGTTTTTAGAAAGACTTTTAGGACTGTAAAATCACTTAAGCCTAATTGACAAAATTAAACTTTTAAAACTTTAAAATAAAGCTAAAAGCCACTGGAAAACTTGTTCATACTGAACGGCAGCGTTTTACAAAGAATATTTTGGCTCATTCCTCTTCTCATCAATCCTTCCCATGACTCTTTATACTCTCTGTACGTTGCCGCAGCCATCCTCAAGGCCTGAAGGAATATGTCACAACCCAGAGTCATTTTCGTCATTCAAACGAAGAAAACATAAACCGCAAATATTCGAAGAGAAATGGGGAGTTCGATAAAACTTACCGACACCATGCTATCTTTCTAACTTACCTAAAACATTAATTCCACAAAAACAAAGATTCATAGGATCATATAATTCCTTTGAATTTAATGTCACAATTTGGTTCTCTAAAACAGAATAGTTTATTACCTTGTGCCAGCACCAGCTCCACTGTTTCCATCTTGAAAACAATTACAATCCAATATCAATCATAACCACTTTTAACTACCAAGCCCGTCTTTGATTCTGATCATAGCTTGAATTTGTATTAGTCAGGGTTCTTGAAGATTTTAAAGAAACTCACTCTGAGTCCTCCGGTGCCATGGTGCCATGAACGACTGGAGTGGTTTCGTATCTCAATGCGTATAACTGATTTAAACCACGGGGCTCGAATCATATCTTTGCAAGAAATTCGCTAACAGGTTTTAATCATATCTTTTGGGATTCGATGAAAGTCTAAGCTAGAAATTCGATGAGAGACTGGAACATTGAACCCAATCCAACCGCGGAATTTGTCTTTGCAAGAAACGAAACCCAACAAATGGATCGTGGAAAAATGAAAATCAGATCACAAAACGACGATTGTTCGTGAAGGTTTTCAAAGAAAGACCCCTTGGTTCTGGCAAACAGATCACAAAAAGAAAAAAGAATCAAAGATTATATGCCAAACATGTTGAACAGAACATTTCATGAAGCAAAACTGATTTATATTTAACTGAATCGAAGAAGAATCATTGTGAAATACAAAGAACAACACAAAGCCAATTAAATCAGGTAGTAGCAAATTATATCAAAGTAGAAGAATACAACAACATTCAAAATATTTTAACCAATTCAGCATTCTAAACAATACAGAAACAAAAAAAAAAAACAATTCTTTTGTAAAAGTGTAAGAGATGATTATCATACACACAGTCTCAGTTTCACTATAGTTCAGTTACATGAATCAGTATGATAAACAGAGTCAAAAAGAGTGTACATTTGGGAAAACTTGGTCTAAGACCTTCAAGGCAAATCTTGAATTCCAACCAGCATGTCCACGATGGATAATATCAGCCTGTGAACATGCATAAAATCAAAAAACACAAAGAAGTAATTTTTACACTCAACTCATTAAAGTTGATGACTTTGAATCTTTTTACACATAGAAAACAACAAAGAAACTATTCTTCTCCACTTACGAAACAGTAAATAACAATTGCATTACACAGTATCATTGGTTTTATCCACTCAAATCATTAACAAAATCCCTACAAAGTAGTATTTAAAATTAGTAGGTATAAACACTAGTCAACTATATATCACAAGAATCCCTAAATTAGTATTTATCCATACTAGATTTTTGAAAGTTTGAACGTTACATATTATTTTTCCTATAAATTATATATATATGTGTTTCTCAACTCACCTAAAAAAAAACTTGAGATCAAGCTTTCGTAAGGTTATTTTGTAAGATCAAGCTTTCGTTAGTTTTTTTGTCAACACTAGTAAAAAAAAGGCATATACCCACGAATGTTTTCGTGGGTATAGCTCAAAAGCCACGAACACCCACGAAAACCCACTGTGAACAATAAACACTTACCTACGATTATTTTCGTGGGTATTTCGTGGGTATAGGTGGGTTTTCGTGGGTATCCGTGGGTAAAATTGTACCCACGAAATCTTAGTGGTTGTTCGTGGGTAATTTTGCCACGGTTACCCACGAATTTTTCCGTGGCAACTCAAAAACCCAAGTATACCCACGATTGTTTTCGTGGGTAATGTAATACCCACGAAATACCACGGATTTTTCCGTGGGTGGTGCTTACCATATGTTAAAACTCGGGTTCCCGATTTGTTTTTAACATTCACAAAAATATTAACCTTATAATGCGTTAAAAACTTATTAATAGGTTTTTGGTTAATTCGAATGGAAGCTCAATAAGAAACAAAACATTAGTTATAATATTGGTTTATTTCATTAAACATATAAAAATATTACATTACATAACAACATTATTTTAAACGCGTACAATAGATGGTAGGAAAGTAGTAAACATTAAAGCAACATAAAGAGTCTTGTGTTTAACCAGCTTATTCGTAAACATTGACGGGTCGGATGTTTATTCACCATCTGAGTCTGGGACTATTTCATTTTCGTAGGCAGTAGTTCCTTCACCTTCCTCATTGATAGTAGATGCTACGGTTGGTTCGTATTCAGCAATCATCGAATTAGCCCCAATTATCTGTTTGAAAAATGATTTTAGTTTATAATTATCAGTAATATTTACAAACTTATGGAAAATCTACCTTAACAATGTTCCGCTCAGTGAAGTTGAGGTACTTAGAGTTCCTGTTAAAACGGCCTACGGTCACATTCTGTAGAATGACAACCGCACCTACACCAGTGTTGACTCTGTTCTCGTCATTGTTGAAGATGTTATGGTGCATGGTTCCCTCGATGATTCCAGACGGATCCCTTAAGGTTACTAGAAGGTTTCCCTGGCCGTTGGGGGTCGAACTGGATAGCATAGCGACAAGCTGAAAATAAGATAAAATTAACTTGTCAGATACACTATATATCGATATTGAAATAATATTGCTCGATAACGTAAACCTTTTTCACTTTCACAAACTGTAAATGCGGGCATTGTATTTCTGCAACCTGGGTCCAGAATGGTTTGGTCCTATATTTATGAATGATAGAGTTAGTATTTGTCATCTACAATCATTATTGTAATGGTAAACGAGTACATTATATGTCTATACCTTCGCGGATTATGTAATCGATAGTAGAAGTCCAGCGAGGACTACTAAAATCCTGGTCGCCCTGTTGTGGCTCATTGATGACCACACAAATGAAATCTTGTGTTCGGCGTGTTTGAGAAATTTCACCTCTCAACACCTTCCTATCGTGAGCCCTCTTGCGAAACAGTCCTCGCTGTATGAGTTGGGCAGGTCCCGAAATTACCGGCGTTTGGATTTCAGATCGTTGTGTTGGTTGGAGTGAAACTGTCGGTTGAGCATCAATAACATATAAGTTATCGTATGGAGGGCTTGAAGGAACACAAGTTGTTCCTCGAGGGTTTTGAACGGAGGCTTGGTTTTGCATATAGTAATTCAATAGATCTCTGTTTGCCATTAGGAAAATGTTTTTTGTGTTATGATTTTGTGTTGAATTACTCAGACTTATATAGGCAAAACAGAGTGATTTTTTAGGCTTAACGTGTCGATGTATATGTGGATATAAGAAAGTAAGAAAAAATGATTCGACATTACATATCAGTGTGCAATAAAGAAATCAATTCCGTGAATGATATTGTCTGCCACTAAATCATAAATAACACTGTGAATGACACTGTCGGCCACTAGACGGTGAATTGACATTTCGACAATTAAATGAATGGCGTGAAAGTATTCTACTCATGTAAACAATCACGGGTGTTGTAAATAGGGCTAGTTGTTATAACTGCTTAGAAAGATACAAATTATATTCCACATAATATTATACAAGAATCCACAACATATTTTATTACAAACCACTCAACGGATAATAATCCACTACTTTTATAAGACGTTAAAAATTTAACACAGACAAAAATAATATTACATAAAATACTAAAAATTCAGGATCACATTGATGCACAATTTTCATTCATCTTCAGAAGAGGAATCAACTTCAGAACATTCGTTATCAGTTAGCTCATGAACGGATGTGTACATGTCGTTTGTATGTTGGTCGGGTAAATCATCATAATTGTCCATGTCTTCAACATTGAGTGCCTCGACCCTTAGGAGCCCTGAAGCTGCAACAATAGTATTCCTAGAATCCCCTTGAAAGGCTTGTTGTAAAGCATCTGTAACATTTCGAACACCTCTGGGTACCACTTTTGTACATGCTAACCATTCCGTCCCATGCCTCCTACTCACCTTTGGGTATGGTATGTAACAAGCCTGATCACACTGTTCAGGAGTAATAAACGGATCATATTGTCGATACTGCTTGTTTGCAGCAATATCCACCAGTCTTGAACGACTTCTACGCATTCCACTTCCACTAGTGATGTCGTACCAAAAGCATTTGAAGATAACCACCTTCAACCCGACACCGCCATCGTACTCAACCAATCTGATGTCGTCCACAACGCCATAATATTCCGTATCAGTAGTTCCCCTCACGCAAACACCGAAATTTTGTGTCTTTTTGTTTGCACTCCTACTCAATGTGCGGAATAAGAACCCTCTTGTTGCATACGAGGGCCAGGATGTGTAAGCACGACGTGGACCTTGTACAAAACCAATGAGCCATTGTGGCAAAGTTGCTACCATCCTTTGATTATTAACCTGTAGTGTCATAAATACATAATTAAGTTGAACATTATATTAAAAACGGCTCAGTACAAAATTACTTACATAATCTTTGCACCAGCGTGCGAAGTTATTATCTTTGAATGACTGTAGGTCAGTAGTAGACAATGCCGGATATGTAGTTCGCATGAAATCTTCAAACATCCTATGTATACAAATTATGTAATTAAAAAGTATTTAACTATTGAATATAATGTTTTGCGACGTTTACTCATACCTTTCATATGGTGCTAACTCGGGACAGTTATTTATGAGAAACGTTTGCAAAATGTTGTACTCTTCGTCTGTTATCCATCCCTTTGAATATTTACCAATGAACCTTTCTTTCTGTTTGAAAATTGTTGGGACATCGTCGAATGCGTAGAAGTAAATGTTTTCACCATACCATCTTTCATTACCTCGAGCGATCGGTTTTCCAAGCCAATGGGTAGCTAGCGCTGATATTTCTTCTTGTACACAGTGCTCGACGATTGACCCTCTGATTTGTGCCTTGTTCCTAACCTTTTTTTTAAGTGGTACATGTACCGCTCAAATGGATACATCCACCTATATTGTACCGGTCCACCTAAGATTGCCTCGTCCGGAAGGTGTACCGGTAGATGCTCCATGACATCAAAAAACGAAGGAGGAAATATCTTTTCCAAGTTGCATAATTTTACTGCTATATTTTCCTTCACTGTTAGAACATCTTGTTCTTTTAATGATGGGGCACCAATGTCTCGGAAAAACAAAGCGATTTCTGTGTAATAATAGTAACAACCAAAATTAGTCAGTCATATTTGTGTATCAAAAAAATAAAAAAATGAATACCTGAAATCGCTACGTGTACAGACTTGGGGAGTAGTTCCATCAAAGCAAAAGGTAGAAGCCTTTCCATAATGACATGACAATCATGGCTTTTGAGACCAGAAAGAGTCCCATTTATTTCATTGACACATCTACCAAAGTTGGAAGCATACCCGTCTGGAAAACGAATTTCTTTCTTCAACCAACTTAGAAATTTCTTTTTCGCTTCCTTTGACATTCGAAATATTGGAACCGGAGCAATATTTGGTGATGTAAGCTCCAACGCTCTACGGTTGCATATTATCGTCATATCTAGCATAGATTTTATGTTCTCTTTTGTTTTCTCCGGCACGTTCAAGATAGTTTTGATAATATTATCAAAAAAAAATTTCTTGATATGCATAAAATCTAGGTTGTGTCTAAGCAATAGATTCTCCCAATAAGGCAAAGACCAGAAAATAGTTTTTTTGTACCAATTATGATATTGACCATAACCATGTACCGTTTTAGATGGATCATTGTGTCTGTTGCCACCACACTCGGCACTCATTTGCAGACCTTCTATACTGTTGATGGAGTCCAATATTGTTCTTCCACTACGCCATACCGGTGCTTCATCATGGATAGCTTTAGACTTAGTGAAGGCAACTACATTCCGCCTGTATGGGTGGTCGCTCCTCAAAAACTTTCGGTGACAGTCAAACCAACAATGTTTTCGTCCATTCGTTAACCAGAATGAATTGGTTGAATCCATACAGTATGGACATGCGAGGCGTCCGTGAGTCATCCACCCTGATAACATCCCATAAGCTGGGAAATCACTAATCGTCCACATAAGCGCCGCTTTCATCTTAAAAGAATTGTGTGTTGATATATCGTATACATCAGCGCCATGTGTCCACAGTTGTTGTAGTTCGTCGATTAAAGGTTGAAGGTACACGTCCAGACTTTTCTTCGGGTGTGTTGGACCAGGAACCAAAATCGAGAGGAATAAAAATTCTTGGTTCATACACATACCAGGAGGCAGATTGTATGGTGTGACTATCACCGGCCAGATTGAGTGTGCCTGGCCACTCATGCCTAGTGGATTAAAACCATCTGTTGACAATCCAATGTAGATGTTTCTTGGTTCAGAAGCAAACCCCGGATAAACGCTCTGGAAATGTTTTCAAGCGGCCCCGTCGGATGGATGATTCATTTCGCCTCCAACATTAATATGATCGGCATGCCAACGCATATGTCCCGCAATTGATTGACATTGGTATAGTCTTTTCAAATGATCGGTAAAGGGAAGATAAAACATTCGTTGTTTTGGAATCCTTTTACCTTGACCATTCCACGGATGATATCGATCCGTAAGACAGAAGCGACATTGCTCGAGCGTGGCATCTTCTCCCCGCCAAAATAGCATACAATTGTTCTCGCATACATCAATTTTATGAACGGGTAAGCCAAGGTTCTTTGTAATCTTTTTGGTTTCGTAGTACGACTCCGGAGCAGTATTCGGGCCTGGTAGAATCCTTTTGATAGTACTAGCGATGTCGTCTACAGCACCCTCTGCTATATTGTGCTCCGTCTTCCAACGTAAAATACATGATGCCAAATATAATTTGGTATTCTCTGCATTGCACCCTTCGTATAAAGGTTGATTAGCTTCCATGAAGGCCTCATATGACTTGTCCACGAACGCCGAAACTTCGACTTCTTCACTATATTGTTGATCTTCCATCTCTGAAATATCAGCAACATCTACGAATCCTTCATGAAATGTTTCTTGTACAGCAACATGAGGATGATGATAATGCTCTTGGTTGGCACTCCCATCAAATTGTGTTCCAGTAGATGATTCTCCCGTAAACATGAAAGATTCTCCATGATTACTCCAAACATAGTAATTGCCTTTGAATCCAACTGTGTAAAGATGACGCACCACCACCCTAGGTTTTGTTAGTGGCTTTTCATTCTTGCACCGTGCGCATGGACAAAGGAGTAATCCGGTTGCCTGATATGATGGTTGTTGACAAGCAAATGTGATAAACACATGAATCCCAGTAGTAAATTCTTCGGTAATAGTATTTGTTGATGGATCAATTCGGAGATCCATCCATCTTCTTGAATGGTTTGAGGAAGACATAACAAATATACGTACTGATTTTTAAACGATTTGGAATTCCAAGGGTTTGGTGTAAGAAATTGGAAAATGTTTTTTTGTGTTATGATTTTGTGTTGAATTACTCAGACTTATATAGGCAAAACAGAGTGATTTTTTAGGCTTAACGTGTCGATGTATATGTGGATATAAGAAAGTAAGAAAAAATGATTCGACATTACATATCAGTGTGCAATAAAGAAATCAATTCCATGAATGACATTGTCTGCCACTGAATCATAAATAACACTGTGAATGACACTATCGGCAACTAGACGGTGAACTGACATTTTGACAATTAAATGAATGGCGTGAAAGTATTCTACTCATGTAAATAATCATGGGTGTTGTAAATAGGGCTAGCTGTGGATATAGACGTTTGATACCAAACTAATTTGACAAGACACTATAATGGTCTGTGAAGAATCAAAATATCTAATGTCTCACACACCCATTTCAATGGCCAAGATCAACTCTGCAAAAGTATTCATCAAAACTTGTGGATATAGACGTTTGACACCAAACTGATTTGACAAGACACTGTAATGGTCTGTGAAGAATCAAAATATCTAATGTCTCACACACCCATTTCTACAGCCATGATCAACTCTGGAAAAGTATTCATCAAAACTTGTGGATATAGACGTTTGATACCAAACTGATTTGACAAGACACTATAATGGTCTGTGAAGAATCAAAATATCTTATGTCTCACACACCCATTTCAATGGCCAAGATCAACTCTGCAAAAGTATTCATCAAAACTTGTGGATATAGACGTTTGACACCAAACTGATTTGACAAGACACTGTTATGGTCTGTGAAGAATCAAAATATCTACTGTCTCACACACCCATTTCTACAGTCATGATCAACTTTGCAAAAGTATTCATCAAAACTTGTGGATATAGACGTTTGATACCAAACTGATTTGACAAGACACTGTAATGGTCTGTGAAGAATCAAAATATCTAATGTCTCACACACCTATTTCAACGGCCAAGATCAACTCTGCAAAAGTATTCACCAAAACTTGTGGATATAGACGTTTGACACCAAACTGATTTGACAAGAAACTGTAATGGTCTGTGAAGAATCAAAATATTATAGATTCATCATTCAACGACCAAGATATATTATGCTAAAGTTGTTATAATAATTTTGTAAAATCTATAAATAGAGACTTGTTTCATTAGATTAGTATATCGAAACACAAAACATACAAAATCAGCCATGTCGAAAAGAAATGTAAATCAATCCGAGGAAGAGAAGATAATAAAGACCTTCCTAGATTCTTTACCAGAATCAAACACCCCTCCTTCTGGTACGATTCGTCTCAATAACCAAACGAACCGTTACAACCCCAGTCCCGGTTCTACTTCGCGTGCTCCCCCCAAGCCTCGTAAAGCACGCTCTCCAGCCAGGGGAGAAAATGAAGTACTGAAAACACCCACATCGACCAAGGCTGTAGATGTTTATGAAAAACGGGAGGTCCCAGTTTTCAAATGTCCAAATGACTATTACGGTTGTTGTGACGAACACATGTTGGAGTTCGAGATGGATCATTAAGAGATGTGTTTAATTGGTAATGTACAACTAATATTGCCGCACGAAAGTCACTCGTCATTACAATAAGTGCATAAGGCTTTTATGTTTGGTTTTTTTTTATAATTTGTGCTTCAGTAAGGGGATGTGGTTCAAAAAACGTCTAATAATGTACTATATATTATATGTGTTGTTATTTATGTAAGGCTATTATATGTAAGGCTTTTATAAAAAATATTGTATCAAAGTTTCAATTATCTTATTTTCTATTAATGTGTGATTCACAAATTATTTGTTTCTATGTTATAACTTGAAACTTTGATGGACCACATATTCATGTAGTACAAATCTAATGGTTGATTTGATTAAGCACATAACATGTGAATACAATCGTTACAGACCAACGTGATTTGACAAGACAGTACATCTACTATAAATAAATATGATGGAGTGTATATCTTTTACACCCATCAATAACAAAATAATGTCTTCTAGCTCAGGTGATGAAGACTCTCAATAAAAAAACGTGTCAATTTTTTTCCCTCTTCCAAAATTCTCTTGGGAAACCGAAACTCTGTGCGACGAATTCACTCAAGAGATACCCACATACTCGTGAGAATATGATACGCAATCACCAATCTATGCAACTGATGGTTCTACATCAACGATAGTACCGGACAGCCAGTTCTTGCAAAACATCCACCACAATCCAAAATACTCAGGGGAAACTGAAACTCATTTGATTGTCGATGATAAGCATCCAGAAGGACATGACCAGAAGCGGGTTGTCGATGATGTTTTGTATAGGCAAATCGAAGACGTACAACCATCTCTATTGATTGAAAAGTAAGATACTTACGGTGGAAGTCCTGCAAGTGATTTTGAATTTGCACAAAGACCAGAAAGCCCAAACTTAAATCTAGATGTTGATGCAGTCAAAAGGGAATGTTGTGACAGATTTTCAGATACCTACGGTGGAAGTTCCTCGAATGAATGCAAGGATCAATACTATGGTGATGAATTTGCCCAAAGACCAGAAAGCCCAAACTTAAATCTAGATCTTGATGCAATCAAAAGGGAATGTTGTGACGGATTTTTAAATTCTCCACCAAAGAAACAGAAGGGAAAAAAAAGTTTCTGGTAACTTTGGAGTGGAAAAGACAAATGTTTTCAAAATTTAGAGCCTAATATGTACTTGTACCATAACCATTGTATGTTTAATATTTTCAAGTCTTTAATATACCAGTTTAAAAGTTGTTTCAAATTTTATGTTTCATTAAATGTAATGTTTTATTGGAGGGGCATAATCTATAAAATGTTGAAATATTTCCGTTTATATACTATTAAATGTTGATGATCTATAAGATTTGTCAAAAGCATAATTTGATGGTTAATTAAGCTTTCTTAAAAAATAATTCAAACCCGTGTTCGAATCCGGTGTTGTGTGGAATTTTTTTAAAAAAATTAAAGAATGTACCCACGAAATAAATGGTGGGTTTTCGTGGGTATGCTAAGTAAATCGTGGGTTTTCGTGGGTATACGTGGCTTTTTTTAATACCCACGAAAATAATCGTGGGTTTTCGTGGGTACTTCATCATTTTCATCCAAATCTCTCTCCTCCATTCGACGCAGCCCACGAAAATCACACTCCTCTGGCGATTTCGACACCGCGCACCACCGGCGAGTGTACGGCGAAGCTCAGGCGACTCCCACGAATTCCGCATCTCCTTAGGTAAATTTGACAACATATTAATGGATTGAAATTCTAAATTTTTGAAAAACATATATGAGAAAATAAGTTATAAAATTAAATGTTAATGGCTCTAAAAAAATATATGACAAAATAATTTATAAAATTTAAAATATAAATCATATTAATGGCTCTAAATTATTTTTTTTAAAAATCAGAAAATATTATTTGTGTAAGAAATATTAGATGTATTGTTTTTTGCATGTAGTTATGTCTTCGTCTACCGGGACCTGCTCAGTTCGAAGCAGACCTCGTTTCCATCTCCCAAAATCTGCCATAGGTGCTTCTTTAGAGTATCGTTACCGTTTACAGGCGGTATACGAAGCGCCTACTAGGAGATCACAGCCTGTCCTCCATCCGTTTAAGGAAAACGGAGGACCATGGTAAACATCTTAAATATTTAACCAGTTTATGGTCTACGTGTTTACTAATTGATTTCTAACTTTTTGAATTTTTTTTAAGGATTGGGATCGATGATTCGGTCACCAGTTTTATTAAACGCACATGGCAGGGTAATTTTTGGGGTCCTTGGAAGAACTGGACCGATGTGAAAAAATACGCTCCAGAAAAAATTCAGAGTTGGTGGGGAACATTTGTGGTAAGTTACAAAATTCGGATATTTAAACATTTAGTGTCCATTACTAACATTTTATATTAACAATGGTGGTTGCGAGTTGTAGCAAAACTATTATTGGGATTCCGAGTTCGAGGACATCGTCTTTTATGAATGGAAAGAAAAGACGAAGTTAGGAATCGGCGAAGAGATTAGTAGGAAACATCGAGAAGGAGTGCAGCCCGCATATATCAGCGATGATGACTGGGCAATTCTTTTGGAAGGTTGGCAGACTGAGAAAGCCATTAGCAAGAGTCAAAAGGCTGCTGAAAGCCGTAAAACGCCGATCCTCGGCAAAGGAATGCACAAACACAGTGCCGGGCCCCGATCCTTCTCAAAGATTGACTATGAATTGGTAAGTTTGATCCATACATTAATTTACAAATCTATTCATTATCGTTAGTAATGTTAATGTTCACTACATTGTGTAAATAATTTTTTTGGATAATGCAGAAGCAGAAGGGGCAGGGATCCGAGGAACCATCCATTCTGGATTTGGTGAAGGAGACACATACACGCGCGGATGGCACTTACGTCGATCCGGTGATTGAGGGACTCGTGAGGGAGGTTGAAGAGGAGGCTTCTCAGCACCAAGATTCGTCCGGCACAGCTTTTTCCACAAGTGGTTCTCCTCGGGAATTCATTAACCAATTATATTTTCAGGTAAATTTTTTCATCTTCTAATTGTTTATTTATTGTATATTTAGACATTAATTCTCTTATTGTTTAAATATGCAGAAGGTCAAACCAAAATACGGGCAGGGCTACGGCGTCGGTAGTGCAAGGACGCAGTTCTATCACCCTTCCGTCCAGTATCCGTCGGGAACACAAGCGGATATCCGAGGTGAGCTCGATGATATGAGGGGTCAGATGAGTAGCATGGCGCGGAAGATAGATATCATTATGGATAAGCTACTTGGACGCAGCAGTTCACAAAGGACAAGTCAGCCCGACGACTTTGATGTTCGCTTCGACTATGTTCCGTAGCCGTATATTTTATGTTCCTGTTTTTTTTTTAATTTGAAAACTTTTAATTCAGAACAATTTAATTTTATGTAAAATATTTTATTTCTATTCGAATTATTAGTTTAGTATTTAATTTAATTTAAAATTTTAATAACAAATTTAAAAATAAAAAATATTTAAAAAAAAAAAAACATTGTACATACCCACGAAACTTATAGTGAGATTTCGTGGGTACAAAGCTACCCAAGAAATAAATCGTGGCAAAGCGTGGGTAATTTCCCACGAAAACCTTCGTGGCAATCCGTGGGTAACCCACGGTAAAATGAGTTGGTGTTCGTGGGTAAGGCTACCCACAGAATATTTCGTGGGTATTCGTGGGTAAGGCTACCCACGAAATATTCTGTAGGTAAGGCTACCCACGAAATATTATGTGGGTATTCGTGGGTATTTGCAAATGATTTGTTATTTTTCATATTTTTAAGATTTTGCATATATAAATCGAGCTTTCGTAAGGTTTTGAATAGTTTTGTGTTTTTATTAGATTATTATATGTGTGAATTATTGTGTACTCATGTTTTATTTATATATTATTATTAGAAAGGAGTCAGGAGAATCATCACAAAAATCAAAACGGAAATACGATCTATGGACATCCGAAGAGAGTCAATGGTTGAAACATTTTCTAGTTGATGGTGTCCAACGGGGATGGCGTGACAAAAATGGCTCATTTAGCAAAGCAATGGTAAAGTCAAAGATATTGCCGGCTCTAAACAAAAAGCTTAAGATCAATAAGACATATACGAATTATTCGAGCCATTTAAAGTCTTTGAGAAAAGAATATCAATGTTATGCGGAAATTTTATGATTCAATTCTTGTTTTGGGTGGAATTCCAAAGCAAAAATTTTTACCGCTGTTGATGAAGTGTGGGAAGACTATTTTACGGTAAATTTTTAACTCTCTATAGAAAATCTATTAATTCTCACCAATTTTAATAGTTTTTTTTTTTAATAATAGTTTTGATCTAATAGATCTATCATATTTTATCAGACGCATCCGAATATGGAATTTATGCGGGATAACACACTACAAGAAAACAACCACTTTTTCGACGGAATTTCCGATGGACGTAATATCCGTCGGAAATTTCTGTTGGACTTCCGATGGATTTCCGACTACAAGCAATCCGTCAGAAATCCATCACAATTTACCGACGGATTTCCGAGGGCTACGGAAACCGTCGGAAATCTGTCGGTACTCCGTCGGAAATTCCGTCGAAAAAGTGGTTGTTTTCTTGTAGTGTGTTATCCCGCATAAATTCCATATTCGGATGCGTCTGATAAAATATGATAGATCTATTAGATCAAAACTATTATTAAAAAAAAAAACTATTAAAATTGGTGAGAATTAATAGATTTTCTGTAGAGAGTTAAAAATTTACCGTAAAAAAGTCTTCCCACACTTCATCAACAGCGGTAAAAAATTTTGCTTTGGAATTCCACCCAAAACAAGAATTGAATCATAAAATTTCCGCACGGAAACCGTCGGAAATCTGTCGGTACTCCGTCACCATGTATCGACGGACTACCGACGGAACTAAGTCGTCATTATTTTGTAACGGATTTCCGACAGATTTCCGACGGATTCCGATGTCGGCAAAGTTTGATTGGTCACTTTATACCGACGGAACTAAGTCATCAAAATTTTGTAACGGATTGCCGACGGTTTCCGATGTTGACAAAGTATGAGTGGTTACCATATCGTCTGTGGTCGGAGACGGGATGGGTGGGGTGATACTATATAAATTTCCACATTTCTTCATTTCATCTTAACACAATTCACATTACCAAAAAAATTATAAGAGATGAGTTCATATTTTTGGTCTTGGATGGACCACTACAAGAAAACAGGGCATTTGTGACTACCAAAAGAGTCGCAAATTCGTCACAAATGAGCCATTTGCGACTACTTTGCGACGACCATAAGTCGTCGCTAAATGTGCGTTGCAAATTTGCGACGTTTCCAATCCGTCGCAAATTAGCGACAAATTTATGACGGATTTAGGACTCCATAACTGAGTCGCAAATTCGTCGGTAATTTGTGACGGATTTAGGACTCCATAACTCAGTCGCTAATAAGCGACACTTGTGTGACTCAGGCAGGTAGTCACTAATTAGCAACGGATTTGAGACTGTATTATGCGTGGCAAATAAGCGACTAATTAGCGACTTGTATCTTTGCGACTGAGTTATGACTAACTATATTCGTCGCAAATTAACAACTAATTAGTTTCTAATTAGAGACTATATTGTTTTTGTCACATTTTGGTCACTAATTTGCCACTGATTTGCCACTTATATGCTACTAATTGTTTATTTGTTTTGTTTTGAATTGTCCAAATCGAATGAATAACCAAAATTTTTGAAATTAAAAGCATACTACATAATCAAGCATTTAAAGTACAAAAGTGTTGAAACCAAAGTACAAAAAGTATTACAACATGCTATTTTATTAAGAAGAGAGAGTTCTTGTGACCAACAAGAAGAAGAGAGAGTTCAAGAGTTGACGAAGCAGCCAAAGTGTTGGATCTTTGTTCTTCATGAACCCGATCATCTTCACCATTGCCTTGATGAACCCTAATACATAGATCATGGAATGAATAAGCAGACATCCGTGAACAACACACATGTAGCTTTAGCTTTAGGGGGCAAGATTATATAAATCTTAATAAAGAATATCAAAGGAATAAATTTTCTTACAATATGAATCTACCAACATCAGAATATTTTCAGCTACCAAATCCGGTTTCCTAGAAAATATACTAGGTGGATCAAGAACACATACAAAATCAGAGAAGAGTATTGAATTAATGTACCTTCACACGCTTAGTGCTAGCGACTTGTTGCACTTTAGGCACAAACTGATCAAACGAATAGTAAGGTAGCAAATGAGAATGCCACTCACTGTAAAGCCGTATCAAATTCCCCAAATCGCTTACCTATAAATGAACATAAAACCCATTTTTTATTGGCTTTAGATAAAAATTCTTACTTACCCTACACACAGCAAATGTTTGAGCTAAATAACCTCCAAAGTAACCTCCAACACAAACCTATAGTTAACTAACAAGGTTATAAACTGACTAAAAAACTCCAAATAAAAACTACTTTTAAGATGTCAATTATGAAATCCAAATGAGAGATGAAATAAAGAAAGCTACTCCAACAAACCAACCATACGAGATCTTCAAACAAATACGAGAAACTTCTCTAAATAGATAAACATTGATGAAGATATCGAACTTACTTTGGAGTTTCTTATCCATGTACCTGCATCAAACGAAACAAATATAAAACAACAGATTAGAAAATTCACCAACGGCAAAGATATGTAAACAGAACTCCAATCTCAAAACATCGAGAAAACAAAGAGCTTACTTCTTCAGATCTGAAGCTGTCCTGACCGACGAGGTCGCAGAAGCTACAACAATAAGACAAGGTTAGGGTTTGCATATCTAATAGGAAAAGACAAGTCAAGAGAGTTGTTGTGAGCCAAATTTATGGATCTTTATTTTCCAAATAGAGAAGGTTAAGGTTTGTTTCAGAAAATGATATAAGCAAGTTTGTTGCTTTCTTGAGCCAGAGATTGATGTGATTGTATTGCAATTCCTTATTTGGGTAAAAAATGTTACATAATTTCTCCTCCTATACTCTCAAAGAAACCTATCAAATATGCATCAACATAGAAATCAGCTAAAAAACCCTAATTTCGTCCGTAAAATCACAAATCACAATCTAATTTCGATTTTTTTTAAACTCAAACACCAAAGAGAAACAAACCCAAATAAAAAACCCATAAACACAGGAGAAGAAAGAACTGACCTACGAAGCCAATTGAGAAAAGCATCCCACAAACCCATAGTTTATGATGATTCAAGTTTCCGACAAAGACAGAGATTCGTAGAAACAGATCCGTCTGCTAGAAATTCTCCTCCACATATCTCTAATGGGCAATCGAGAAGGTTGAGTTAAGCATTTACCTGAACTAGGAGATGGGAGTCGCAAAGCCGCCGTGAAGAAAGACCTCGCAAGTGACACCACACGGTGGCTTTGATGTCGAGATCGACCCTAGAAATCGAAAAAGGGTCAAGAGGGTTCCATCGGTGAAATCAAATGGGAATATTTTGGTCAGAGGTATAAACCGAGGAGAAGAGGAGAGAAGATGGAGCCAAAGGTAGAAGAGGAGATCGAAGAGATCGAAGAGAAGAGAAGACGTATAGGAAGATGAAGAAGAGAGAAGAGGAGACCAAGAGATAAGATGAGTTTTTTTTTTAGTTCTTTGTGAATTCAGAAAATAAAATAACATCTTCTGTTTTAACTTTTACACTTAGGCGCAAAATGAAAAAATTTGGCAAATTTCGTTTCCCGCTTAGTCATTTTTAGGCTTGGCAAATTTGTGACTAAGGTCTCTGTCGCTAATTAGTCTCAAATTTGTGACTAATTTGTGACGATTTTAAGTTAGTCACAAATCTAATCCCTAAACCCTAAACATTTAGACCCAAAATTTATTCTTCTCCCCTTTCCCTAAACCATATACCCTAAATAAACTAATATAACCATTATAACACCACTAACAAAGCTAATTTACATAAACATCAACTTTACATAAACTTACTTTAAAACTTCTAAGTGTTTATAAGCTAAAGTATATTAATGTTATTCTCACATAAATATTGTTTTGTAAATTGATTTACTCACTACAACCACATCTTGGCTACTTTGTCATTGACTTTAGTACAAGCTAAATACAACTATGAATCATAGAAACATACATTTTGGGTTTTAATGTGTAGTAATGTAAAATGGAGTGGCAAAGTAGTCACTAATCAGTAGCAGATTTACCTGCGTTGCAAATGTGTCGCAAAGTAATGGTATATTTGTGACTATTTTGTGACGTTAGTATAAGGTTTCAGATAAACCCTATATAGTCACTAAAGAGTCACAAATTCGTCACTACCAATTTTTTTAAAACTTGTTAGTCTGAAATCCTAAACCCTATATAGTCACTAAAGGGTCACAAATTTGTCACTACCAATTTTTTAAAAACTTGTTAATCTGAAATCCTAAACCCTATATGGTCACTAAAGAGTCACAAATTCGTCACTAAAATTTTTTTAAAAAGTTGTTGTTACCTACATTCGCACTCAAGACCTTATTGTGGCAAATGCGTCGTAAATTAGTCACTACGTTGTGACATCGCTTTAGTGTTTCAAATATCAAACCCTAAACCCTATTTCGTCACAAATCAGTCACAAGCCAGTCGTAAATTAGTGATTACGTTGTGACATCTTGGTAGACACTAAATTGTGACTCTAAATATCGTTACGAAAGCGTCGCAAATGTGCCACGACCTATAACGTCACAAATCAGTCTTAAATTTGTGACTACTTTGCGACTACCTGGAAACCTTCGAAAAGGAGTCGTAAATTGGTCGCTAATGTGTGACACCTTTGCGACTAGGTTTATCGTTGTAAAATTCTCAAAACCATTTAGAAGATCAAACGGCTAGCTAAAAATATTAAGAGGTCATTATTTTCGTTCCCTTCGTGCAACCTTCCACCATGGCCTCTAATGTGAAATTTCACTTCGTTTTGACCAAATAAAACATCAAACCCTTTCATACAGATTCCTAACATGAGATTCAATGCGAGACTCTACCAGGGGCGGATCCAAAATCTATTTCAAACGGGGGCACAAATACTAAATCAATAAATATTTTAAAGAGAAAATTTTTGTTAAATGAATAGGTGAAATTAATGAAAGATTTTTAATAAAAATTCTAGGACTATGATATAACGTGAATTTGGAGTTTCCTAACCATGTTCTTAACGCGTTTTCGGAGTTGTTTTGAGTTGATATTCAGGCCATACTTCAAGAATTTGAACACATGAGAGCGGAAAGGAACTTTGAGCAATTTGAGGCGAAAATGGAGAATTCTGAAGTATGGACCGACCGGTCCACTTACGGACCGACCAGTCAATCTGACGGCAATTCGAAGACCGAGCAAATGGCACATAGACCGACCGGTCTGCTCGGTCGGTCTAGCCACTGGAAGAAGCAGACCGACCGGTCCAATCCTGGACCGACCGGTCCACTTGCAGATTTTTTCAGGAATTTTCCTTTTTCCGTTTTATCTTATAAATACCACTAGGTTTTATTTCTTTTGGACACACCTTTTATTCCTGCACGTTTTTGGAGACTTTTAGAGAGATTTTAGAGCTTTGTATTGGGAGAAGATCTCAATCCCTTTGGAGAAGATTTCTAAACCCTACTCTTATTTCTTATTCCATGATTATGCAATTCTGTTCATCCATGATTTCTGCTTTGTTCTTTATCATGTCTGAGTAGATCCATAGTTAGGTTTTAGGGTTTTTCGATGGATTTCACCGATTGAATCAGACACAAATAGGTTGCTTATCCTTTATCATCTTCATCACTGTTAGGCATAATGCTAGGATTGAATTGGCCATTTAATCACTAGATCTTAGGTTGATATGCATTCCAAAAGTTTGGATATAGATAGAACTACTGTTGATGAGTAATGCATTATAACAATCGAAAGTTTAGTTATAAAGTATTATGAACTGATCAAACCTGAACGTATAATGCTTGTCTAGGATAGCCGCGACCATTCCAAAAGTTTAGGTACTCGGATCTCTAGGGAAAGTAATTGTTATCACGAAAGTGGAACAATTTAGATTAGTGTTTGAGTTTGAGATGCATGCATATTAGAATCTGAATAGTTGTCTGGTTTATGAATGTGATTTCCTGAGAATTCCCTAATGCCTAACGCTTTTAATCATCTGAGTTTAAACCGTTTACATTTGCAATCTTGTTCTTTAATTTTGATAACATCACTCTCAATCATCATTTCCTGCTTAGCTTAGTTTAAGAATCTATAATCTGTTGCGTAAGCCATTGGTCTCTGTGGATTCGATCCCATAATATACTACTGCGTGCCTGTGCACTTGCAGTGATTTATTTGGGTTAAAACCTGACCGTATCAAGTTTTTGGCGCCGTTGCCGGGGAACAATTGTGTTTACCATCAGATTTGATTTGCGAATTTAGTCTAAGCAATTTGCTAATTTATTTTTGTTTTTGTTTCGTTCTTTGGTTTTGTTTCTAGGTACCAGTCTTGGAATTAGCGGATCAAGCTGGTAATGAGGATCTTCAGGCTACTCTGTTTGACCAGATAGAGCAGGTCCGTGCTGCAACTGCAGCAAGCCAGCAGCAAGCGCAGAACCAGATGCAGCAAATGTAGCAGCAGTTTGCTAGGATGATGGCACAGCAGATGCCACCAGCAGGTCAGAATCCTCCGCTGCAGAGAGGAATTGGAGAAGAAGACAATGTCCATTCTTACTACCAGAACAGATCAGCTATTCGTGTTCCTGAGATTCAGAGGAACGATTTCGAGATCAAGGCTCAGCTGATCAATCTGGTGGAGAGACACGTGTTCCATGGGTTGGCTTCTGAGAACCCTATGGATCACATAGAGACCTTTGAAGAGGTATGCGAGACGACAAAGGCTAATGGGGTACCTTCTGATTACCTCAAGTGCAAGCTATTCAAGCACTCTCTCGCTGACAAGGCTCTGAGATGGCTCAAGTCACTTCCTCCACACTCTCTCAACGGCTGGAATGAAGCTAGAGCAGCCTTTCTGGATCACTTCTACACGAAGACTAAGACAGCTCAGCTCAGAAGCAGGATCACCAGTTTTTCGCAGAAAGGTAGAGAATCGTTTGCTGAGGCTTGGGATAGGTTCAAGGAGTACCTTAGAGAATGCCCTCACCATGGACTTACAGAGAATCAGATACTCAGGACGTTCTATGATGGAGTTACCTGGGACTACAAGACCAGCCTGAATTCAGCTAGTAATGGTAACTTCATGACCCAGAGCATAGGAGGAGCATAGGAGGAGCTTACAGACTGGTTTAATCACTAGATCTTAGGTTGATATGCATTCCAAAAGTTTGGATATAGATAGAACTACTGTTGATGAGTAATGCATTATAACAATCGAAAGTTTAGTTATAAAGTATTATGACCTGATCAAACCTGAACGTATAATGCTTGTCTAGGATAGCCGCGACCATTCCAAAAGTTTAGGTACTCGGATCTCTAGGGAAAGTAATTGTTATCACGAAAGTGGAACAATTTATATTAGTGTTTGAGTTTGAGATGCATGCATATTAGAATCTGAATAGTTGTCTGGTTTATGAATGTGATTTCCTGAGAATTCCCTAATGCCTAACGCTTTTAATCATCTGAGTTTAAACCGTTTACATTTGCAATCTTGTTCTTTAATTTTGATAACATCACTCTCAATCATCATTTCCTGCTTAGCTTAGTTTAAGAATCTATAATCTGTTGCGTAAGCCATTGGTCTCTGTGGATTCGATCCCATAATATACTACTGCGTGCCTGTGCACTTGCAGTGATTTATTTGGGTTAAAACCTGACCGTATCAGACTACATGAATGGGCTTCAATACTTAAGTTATTTTGTTTGTTAAATGAGTTTAATTTTTTTTTTTTTTCATTTGAGCTATATCTAATTTGTTAATGGGTGCACATTTTTAAATAATAGTGGGTGCACATAAAAAATTACATATGAAAATACATTAACTTTTCAGAAAACTATGGGGGCACGTGCACCCTCCTCCTCTATGCTACATCCGCCACTGCACTCTACACAGTTTAATCCTCCAATAATGTTTTGTTTGATTATGAGACGAGAGACCCAATATCAATGCCAACAAGTCAACGAGTCCATCAAAATCTCATGATACGCAAATTCTTCTCTATGTATGGGCATGAACTATTTCAGATATTGTTTTAATCTTCATTAAGATTGAATGAACAAGATAATACAGCTTATATACAATCGTTCTATCAACTAAACCAAATATAATGTATAAACCAATATTAACCAATACTAAACCGAATCTATATACTCTAATACTCCCCCTCAAGATGGAAGTATTCCATCTTGGACATAATAACTCTATGGACTTGGTGTTGAATCTGATGAACTTCCAAGTATGATAAGGAAAGAACACAGCGCAAAGAACCTGGAATTTGTCACGTCGTCACGTTTCATCTTCAAAGAGCTTTGAAACTATGTTTCCTGAGAAAACAAAACTGCATCTCACCATTCAACAACTAGAAACCAGTAGAAACTCCAAGAAGTCAATAGATTACACAAGCCAAAGTTGTGTAGAAGTTAATGTTCTGGTGGTCTTGGTGAAGAGCCATAGATGAAAGCAAAGAAAACACAATTTCGGTTCTGACTTTGTAGCTTTTGCTTCACCAATGACTCATGTAGCAGCAGCAAAAACTTGCAACCCAAATCTATGTTCTGAGGAGTAGAAAAACCTTCTTCGAGTGTGAGAAAGGCTGCTCCAAGTAGTGACTTGTACTCTGGATTGCATAAGCGATGAGAAGAGATATGGAAATGACATTTCCTCAATAACTGCATTGCATCTCCATCAAAAATCATTAGCACCAGAATGTGATCCATTAAGAGAAGCAGATTAAACTCCCCCTGTCTTGGATAATAACCAGACGAAGAATGGCTTTCAATATAATCCAGCCATGACAGCAACAAGAATAAGAAACAACACTGATCAGATGTAGTTTCCTTCTTATGAAACCATCCATTAGACCTCTGAAATCCATGTCTTCTCCAGAGATAAACCATATCAATACACATCTCTGGAAAGATTTCCATCAATTGAATCAAGCTAATCAGCTCCTGAAATGCATGTCTGAGGTTTTGTGAAACTATAATGGCACATACGCATGCTCTAAGATTGTGAGAAACAGTCAACACAATCAAGCTCTTAGCAACATATACCACATATGCGTCAAATAAACCAGCTGAATTCTTCAGAGAGGGATAATCCAGAAACAAGATTTCCTTGTTGTACTCTCTTGAAGATATCATTAGCAAACCAGAATATGTGAGTGTGAAAACATGATTGTCTAGACAAAAATCCAACCATGTTCTAGCAATACCACACTCAAGATTTTGCATAAAGCATTTTAACCAAAGCTCTCCCTTACGATGAACATATCCATCTTTGAATGATCTCCATACCACAACAACAAAGAATGCTTCGGTATTCATATAACCAGCTCCATATAAACAGTTTAAGGCTTGGTTCCCTATAACAATTGAGTAAGTGAAGCATCCCAAACCTGAGAAATTGTGAAGTATCCTGAATCCATCTATAATATGATTCTCCGGTGGTCTTGGAAGACATCCAAAGAAGTAACCATAAGATCTTGGTGAGCTAACAAAATCAGGAGTTGGTATGAGCTTCACGCAAGTAGAAACAACCATGACTATCATGAAACAATCGATTACTGGTACGAGCCAGTAACGGTGAAACGTTGAAGAAAACGCGATCAAAATTGATGTATCGATCGGAAGAAGAATCTGGAGACGCAGATCCGAAACAAATTCTCGGGGACAATCCAGAAGAAAAAGAAACTCTGGGGGACAATCCAGAGGAAACGATCAACACTGATCGGAAGCGCAATCGATAGGACGTATCGATTGGAGAGAATCGGAGAATTCTTGAGAGAAGTCCGATGATAAGAAACCGGAATCGAAGCCTAAATCAAACCTCGCCGGAGAAGAAAAACGAACACGATATGAAGAATCGGTCGTATACGGAGCAATTGAAGCTCAATCTGAAGGAGAAGAAGAAGCAGCTACACTGAAGATGAACTGCCTTAAACAAGTTTCGTCGAGCACCAAATTAGCTCATATCAATGAGATTGAGCTCGGATTCTGCAGATTTCTCTGTGTAGGTCAATTATTTCCAAGCGATCGACGAAACCGAAGCTTGATTCAAGTTGAATCGATGAAGAAGATGAAGATGAAGATGAAGAAGAACGATCGAATTTTTTTTTTTTTTTTTTTTTTTTTTTTTTTAACCGATCTTCGATTGAAACCGATCAATCGAATCGGATTTTTGCAGAGATTCAGAAATTGATGAGAAGAATCAAAAATCAAACGAAAAACTGAAGAAATCGAGCAAGAATTTGGCGGAAGAATGAATGAAGATTTGGGGAAATTGCTCTGATACCATTTCAGATATTGTTTTAATCTTCATTAAGATTGAATGAACAAGATAATACAGCTTATATACAATCGTTCTATCAACTAAACCAAGTATAATGTATAAACCAATATTAACCAATACTAAACCGAATCTATATACTCTAATAAACTATAATTTTCTATAGAAGAATCTATGATTTTTCGAATCCAACAGTTTTCAACAAATAATCGATCAAACTGATAAATTAAATCGTATAATTATACATTTTGAGCTATGCAAATAACACTGATACACTCAGAGGTACACTGATATATATAAGTGATCTCAAATATTTATGAGCATTGTAAATTACAATGATGCAGTTAGAAGTCACACATATAGTTTCTCTGACACAATATATTCGGTAAGGGCATTTTTTGAAATTAAGCGATATGAACAGTAGCTGAAATAGTGCATGATTAGATTTCTAAATACCAGTTTATATGTGAGTATGGATTGCAAATACTCAAAAAAAAAATCTGTTATTTTTTTCAACAATAAAAAATGAAATAACTGATGATTAGCTTGCTCACAAGTCAGAACAAAATTTCATTATTAACCGAAACGTTGTACTCTAGTTTAGATTGTTTGTTTCTAATTTGTTTAGAGAATATTCTTGATGAAACATAAGGTTGAGTTTATTCAAACTCACTTTAATTTATAGGGGGGCTCTATTTGGTTCAAACTACACATCCACTTGCCTTTATTTCAAGATTGATTTCAAAACTATTAAAGTTTAACCAGATAATGCAATTCGAAAGATGCATCAAACCAACTAAGATAGGTAGACTTAGAATCTACAAGCTTTTATTTTACGATTATCATGATCACTTTATTTTATTTTATTTGTTACTATGCTATATCACTTTACTTTTATTTGTTTATTTTAGAATTTGTTCTTCATTATTTCAACTGTAGATCTATTAAATACATATGATCGAATACTCCAATGGTAGATAAAGACTATTAGTGTGTCCACTTACTTACATACACACTATGGAAAGGAGAAGATATTGGTGGTATCTTCAGTTACTACTAATGATAGAAAAGTCAAAAAGAGACCCCACGTGAAGAAGGCACTAACTAACAAAACAAAGCGAGTGCCGTAACGGTAAAACAAAAAGGTATGTATATATACACAAGGCATTAGTGGATAAGAATACACAAAACTCAAACTCTTTGGTAAGAACACTTTTTAGTCTTGGCTCAAATCCCACATAAATCAAGTAATATGACTAGAATTATATAAAAAAAAATTTATTACTGGCATTTTTTTAATACCCAGCGTGCCCTTTTATTACGTTGTGACAAAAAACGTAATTACAAAAATGCCATATCCACGTAAGCAACCACGTAGGAAATCGCTGATGTGTATTAATGAACTCAGCCGTAAAGCGCTACTGATAGTAATTACAAACATAATTTGGCTGACTTACAAACATAAATCAGCCGTTAGTTACGGTTGATTTACAGAAATCTAGCTGACTTATGAGATAACGGCTGACTTACGAACATAAATCAGCCGTTAGTTACGGCTGACTTATTAGTGAAAGATTAATTACTAGAATAACATTCATTTGACGGCTGATTTATTTGACAATACGGCTGACTTAATATTTCCTAGCCTAATTACGGCTGATTTATTAGCGAAAGATTAATTACTGAAATACTATTCACGTTGCGGCGGACTTACATTATACTTGATGGCTGATTAATTAATGGCTGAGTTATGTGTTTGTTTGGCGGCTGACTTACCGATATTCCATGTCATCAGTTCCGATTTTCCATGTCATCAGCTCTTATTTTCCATGTCATCAGCTCTTACAAATCAGGGTTCTTCATCTACGTCCTTCTTCTTATTCTTCTTCATCTACCTTTTTCATTATTTTCATTCATCAGAGATCTTATGGATCCGGTAATTATTGTTTCCGGTAACTGGGTTAAGAAACACAGATATGTATTCAACGCCGACGGTAGAGGGTGTAGAGTTGTGCATATAGATGAGAAAACAACACTAGACGAACTTGCGAAGATAGTACTCGATGATTACGGATTGAAGGAGTCGAGCCATCAGAATCAACTGAGCTACATGTTCTCGAACAGAGCTTTGAAAACATTGGTGCACGATACTCCACCAGTTTACCTCTCCAATACTCGACAATTGCAAGTTTTTTTAAGCTTTAGAAAAATTGAACACTTACGTCTTTGTGTGGAGATTACGGAGAATGAAATTAGTCGGAATGACGGAGCGAGAGAGAATAATAAAAGTTTTTTCACTAATAGCTCAGAAGTTGAATCTAGATCTGAAAATTAAGGTGGGAGTTATGATGCTTTCAATTTGGAGGATGAAGTAGAAGAAGATGAAGTAGGCGAAGAAAATGAAGTAGTCGAAGAAAATGAAGTAGGCGAACAAGACGAAGAAGATGATGAATTTGACAGCCGATTTGATATGTTCGACGACTTTGATGGTGAGTCATCTCAAGATGATAACTTCAGTTTATACGAAGACGAAGATTCACCGACACTACCTCCTAAGAAGAGACCTCATAACTTGTCGACGAGCGGATCCAAAGGGAATCCGGAGGTTCCAAGGTTAGATATGTCTTCCCTAAACCTCTCGGTAGGGCAACGTTACGAGAGTAAAGTCGATTTGGAGAAACAACTGAAACTTCCTACGCTAGGTGTAGCGGCTCTTCGGCGAGTGTATATGTCACTGTCAAATCGGCCCATTAACTACATAGATTCGGGATTTTTGGCGGGATTTTTCCTGCCCGAAATAGAAAGATGAAACGTCGTGATACGGCTGAGTTATGGTTAAGACGGCTGAGTTATGGTTAATGCGGCTGAGTTATGTTTAACCAAAAACAAAAATTGTTGAGTTATGGTATTACGATACGGCTAAGTTATGGACCATGAGTGATCATTACGGCTGAGTTATGGATTTTGTTTACATTACAGCTGAGTTTAAATAAACAAACACAAAACCAATGTTTTCGGAATCAAACGGATTCATGGCCGAAGATAGATAATCTCGGAATCTAACGACGGGAAAAGCCGCTTTTGACTCCATACACCCGAGTTAGACGAATACACACAAACTCTCCATTCCTTGCTCTCAGTAGCACTAGTCTCACAAGTCCTAACCACATTAAAGCTCGAGGCTTGACCGTCTTCCTCAACAGGGGTTACCAAAGCAGTGAACTTACATGGCTGAGGAGGGTAAGGGATCTGGACCCAGTTTTGTAAAACCGGATTACCAACAAAGGATTTGAGAGAATCGCGACCAACCTCGAACAAAACCAATCCATTAGAAGAAGCTCGATAGAAAGTAGGGAGATTTGTGGGATATGGGGTAAGATAAGAACCTGGAGAGTTGGAAATGTTCCATAACTCGCAACCGTGGAAACCGAATTCGAGATGTGCATTAGGGACCATGAGTGACCAGGTAGATAAGTCCATGTGCAGAGAGACGAAGAGACGGCGGAAGTAGGGAGATTCGATTAGGGCTTTCCATGGTTTGGAGACGCATTTGAATCTGGCCAGGGTTTTCAGAGGTATACCGGTGATTATCATAGTCAGTAGCTCCTCTGGGAGTCTTCCTCTTGGCGTCGCCTCCATTATTATGGCTGAGTTGAGTTATGGATTTTGTTTACGTTACGGCTAAGTTGTGGATTCATTATTATGGCTGAGTTAGGGATTTTTGGCGAGATTTTTCCCGCCCAAAGTAGAAAGACGAAACGTCGCCACACGGCTGAGTTAAGGTATAGAAAGACGAAACGTCACGATACGGCTGACTTATGGATTCATTATTATGGCTGAGTTACGGAGAGAAGATGCTAGATCGCAGCTAACCACGCTTTAAGACTTTGAAGTTTAACTGTGTTATCTAGTTGTTCACTTTGTACTCTTTAAGACATTGCATTATAAATCAGCCATATCAGTATTATCTTATCTATATAAATCAGCCATCATACATTAATAAATCAGCCATCATACATTAATAAATCAGCCATCATACATTCATAAATCAGCCATCATACATTCATAAATCAGCCACCATACATTTATAAATAAGCCATAACATTATAACCCATGGTAAATCAACCATCTCTGAGATGCAATCCATCCAATGCTTTCACCAAATTTTCTACATTGTGATCCAAAAGAACTTTGAAAATTTTCTACATTTTCATCATCATATTGAATCTCACAGCAGCTAGGTCCAAAAGATGTGACCCCCGATTGGTGGCGAGAACTTGTGGGATTTAACACCATGACTGAGGCAATTATTCGCTTGCAAGAGAAATCACCCAAATATGTGTTAGATTAAGTGCATAAGGAGAATAGAAACCAAACTTATAACGATTTAATCTTAAGAAGTTTAAAATAAAATTTTCAAAAACTTTTTGAAAACCGAATACTCCAAATCACAAACCGAAGAGCATTGCTCTGATATAAAAGAAGAACAAAGACTTTTCTGATTTTTATTTCATAATTGGATACATACAAATGAGCCATATAACAAGTATATATAGGCTCAAATGAGCCATATAACAAGTATAACAAAGACTTTTGTTGGGTTTTTTTTTTTTGTCAACTTATGATTTCATTAAAGAATCCAGAACACGTGTTAATTAATTAGAGCTCGTAGTGCAACGTGGAGGACATGCAAGAAGCACCACCTTCCGCCTTCAGTGAGCCTTAACCACCGCTATATGATTTAGAGTCTCAACTGAATCAAATTATACATACACATTCAATTGAAAAAATTGTATATGGTTTATTGTATATGATTTTGGGTCTTAATTATCTATAGGTAATGTTTGAAGTACTTGTAAGACAACATATATCTCAAGATCAAGTTAGATCACATTTTCGATTTCATACACATTCAATTGTATAAATTGAAGAAACTATGCACATTCAGTTGATTTATATTCATTTTATATTAATAAAATTATCTTAATTATAATTTTGTAAGTCTTAAATCTTATATAAATGGTTTTAGGGTATGGCTGAGTTATCTAAATGACACGGCTGAGTTATCTAAATGACACGGCTCAGTTATGGTATAGAAAGACGAAACGTCACGACACAGCTGATTTTTGTTTATATGATGGCTGACTTATGTTATGTGATGGCTGCCTTATGAATCAGAAATATGTATGATGGATGATTTATTTTTATGTGATGGCTGACTTATACTAAATTTAAATACTATCTTTTAATCCAACCTTTTATTAATTTCAATATCCCCAGCGAACTCCATCTCCTACCTCCTAGAAAACCCTAGCTAAGCTCCGATCGCCCTTTGCCATGGGGGACTTCAACGTATGTCATCAGTGTCATCAGAACGATAAAGGGCGTCTTGTGAGCTGTCAGACCTGCCATATGAAGCGTTATTGCATTCCATGCCTCTACTCTTGGTATTCACTTCCTTCACTGTACTTTGCCCAGAAATGCCCATTCTGTCGGAATATTTGCAGTTGCACAGCATGCTTCATTCTACGTCCAAAAATTAATCCCCACATCAATCTCCACTTCTCTGAGTATATTCCTCCTCTAGATCCCTCATCAATCTCCACATCTTCTTCCTCTGTGGTAAGAAATTTCGATTAGAAATGGAGTTAAAACGCAGTGTAGGAGATAAAAACCCTAACTTTGTTTTGTTTTAATTTTTCAGCCACCAAGGCCAAGGATGATGCTAGAGAGATGCCAAAATGGATTTAAGATGAGAAAGCTGAATGATGTTATTGAAGAAGACAACATCAGATATGCACAAGAGAATAATCGTGTTTCTGAACCAGAAGCAGGTTTGGTCTCTCACAGAACAGAGCCCACTAATGAAGGTACCTGTTTCTTTTTCTTCACATGTTACTTATTTAGCTTAGGATTTGTTTCTAGGTATTGTGAAAGATATGGTTATATGGAATAAGAATATGAGTGAGTCTTGTGTTTAAACTTTAATTAATCTAAAAGCTGTCAATTATCTCTCAGTGTTTTTGTGTTTAGTTTTCATCTATTGACATTTTGTTACTGTTGTTCATATGTATGTGTTTAGAAGAGAGTCAAAGAATGACAGCCAAATCACAGTTGTATAAGTTATGTGGAGTAAGGCATTGGAAACCACCTGTGTATGAGTGCAGCGATGACAAGGGTCCTTCCCATATGAGACTGTTAGGAGACATAATCTCTGCGGTTCTCTTACACCTTTTAGGTTCGTAATCTCGTAGCATGAACATGGCTTTTTGTATTCTTGTTCAGATTTACAGTTAAAGTTACGGTTGAAATCAAGGCGGATTCTCGGATAACGGTTTTGGAGTGTTTCGGGGATCCACAACACAAGAAGAAGATCGCAGCTGAGCGGGCAGCAGTAGTAGCGCTTTGGTATCTTAAGAATGTAGGTCATACCCTTGAGACAAACAAAGCTTCTGGTCGTTGAGGGGAGATCATATGATGGCAATTTTATGTTTATGTTATGGCAGACTTATGTTAATGTGATGTCTGATTTATGTTTATATTATGGCAATTTTATGTTTATGTTATGGCAGACTTATGTTTATGTGATGGCAACTTTATGTTTAAGTTATGGCAGACTTATATGTATGTGATGGCTGATTTATGCAATGTTACGGCTAAATTTTGAAATGTTACGGCTGACTTATGAAATGTTACGGCTGAGTTATGGCTTTTGTTTACATTACGGCTGAGTTATGGATTTATGCCCAATTTGAATTACGATTGTTTACATTTCGTCGATATTGGTAATAGGCGTGGGACAACGAAGAGTTGCGAAGGAACATTTATAAAACCAGTGCATTATAAATCAGCCATTACAGAATTACTTAATCATTATAAATAAGCCATTACATTATAACCCAGCCAATTTCTTCTTCAATTCTTCAAGTTTGGTCCTTGGCCGGCCGTCCGTCCCAATCTATTTTCTTCTTCAACTCTTCAAGATATTTTCACGGCTGTCCGTCCCAACATATTTTCTTCTCCAATGGGCAAAGTGCAGGAAGGGCATATGTACCTCAGTTTAGTACAGCAAGAAGAGCAAGCTATATGTTCTCCAAGTAAATGTAAAACAGAATTATCGATCAACTTAATGAGATTTAAAGGGCTAAAAAGATTCAAATAAAATCAAGAAACAGGGAAATTACCTCCTTTGCTGAAACCTCTCCCTCCCATTCATCGTTGCTCTTGAGAGTCCGTCTGGCTGGCCGTCCGTCCCGTGTTTCTTCAGTTCTTCAAGTTTGGTGGGTTCCGGTTTAGGCAATCATTCGCTTGCAAGAGAAATCACCCAAATATGTGTTAGATTAAGCGCATAAGGGGAAGAACAAAGACTTTTCTGATTTTTATTTGATAATTGGATACATACAAATGAGCCATATAACAAGTATATATAGGCTCAAATGAAACTTGCAACATTTAATCCAGGCCATTTACTGTTCAACGGCTCAAATGAAAGTTGCAACATTTCGATACGGCTGAGTTATGGTATAACTAAACTTCATGGTTGTTGTTGTTGTTGTTATTGTAGCTCATACTTGGGTATGCAAACCAGACAGTGAGTTTAAAGCCGCATCATAAATACGTACCATGGGTCACACTTAACGGGAAACCACTTTATGACGTATAATATTCATGAATAATCTTACCAAAATTTATTTACATATTTTAATCAAATGAAAAATGTGACTTATATATATATCGGTGATTTTGTTTTTTGGGGGATGCAGAGAAGGGACGATTTTGTGGCACGAGTATGCAAAGCTTACAAAGGAAAGTCTGCTCTACCAAAAATCTGCAATTCCTCTGCTTTGTCTAAGTCGCCTAAGAGAAAAGGGTTCAAGCTCCAAGTCTCTTATGCAGAGGAAGCTATCAATCACCACTAAGTTAATTATCAAAGAACTTATTGAACTAAGATGAATATATACTTATGTTTATGGAAATCATTAATAAAGAGCTTTTTCTAATGAACTACATTAATTTATACAAGTAATTAATATGGCGCCTAAATCAAAGCAATTAAGTGTGTTCTCTACGATATTCTTAATGAAAGATTACTCTTAAAAAAATACTTCCTGCAGAAATCCCTTAATTAGATTCTTAACTTTCGATCTAGATCATTGCTGGTTTTAATCTTTCACAATCTGTATTGGAGTTGTCTCTTTGTTACCTCTCTTTTGTAACTCATCCATCAAATTACAATTCAAAAGAGCATTTTGGTGACTCTCATTCTGTTTCCGGGGTTATTTCTCTTCTTTAAAAAAAAATTTTTGGTTTATTTATAACTCCAATAACCATATGAAAGGGAGAAAAGAGATTATAGTCGTTTATTCACCAAAGACAGATCCGTTACGAATTAGTCATGAACTTTAGATAAATTATGTAATTTTCGAATGTGTAATTGATTTTGCATTTCTTTGTTGAACTCTAGCTAGTTCTATGACCAACTCTTGTATTTGGTTTCAAATATATAAAAGATCCGATTTTAAAGAAATTAGAAATTAAACTTACAATATTCATCATTATCTGCAATATTTATACTATAAATTATGTAAACAAAAAATAATCATATTTTGTAAGAAGCACAATTAGTGAGAACCAAAATTTGAGCGTAATCAACTCTTTTTAAGCCACAAAAAAAGTCTTAGTAATATTTTGTATAGATAGTCAAATTTGATTTGAGGACTATAGTTGGTTCGAACACTAATTACAAGACAACAATGTACCTCGATTTAGGTCGAAGTAGCATCTACTTACCTACAAGTTTCTCAATAATTCTTCAACTTAAAATAAAGCAAACATCGGAATTTGGAAGAAACGCCAAAATTCTTAGCTGGAATAATTTCCCAAAGTTCTTCAAAGTTGATTCACTTATCCAATAAACGTAGCCATGCGATAATTTTGATCTATTACTCTGCTATATTTTTAGAAACCTATATAATATCATTTATTATTTTACAAATTTTGGTAAGCAAAGATAGGGCCCATCCATATAATAGTGTTTGTTTTGATCTTTACTGTTCATACATTATGAACTTTTAATAGTCGTTTTGTGAACTCAACTATCAATTCTTTGACAGGCCTACATTAGTGTTTGTAAATTTATATCGAACAACAAATCATTTTTTTTTTTTTTTTTTTTTTTTTTTTTGGTCACAACATGAACTTTTATTGATTACGTCGAAACCGTCGACACATTACAAGCTGTTAAAGCTCGTTTTGCTAACGAGTCCGCTAACATATTGGCGTCTCGTGAAACATATGAGAAAGAGAGCTTCGTAAAGAACGAAGACAACATCCTAATCTCAAATAGAAGGTTATGTATCTCCGTATTCGATTCCTGTTTCCGAAGAAGGTTAATTAAAACCGAAGAATCCGAATACACGTGAACACAATCCAGCCTCTTCTCTTGAGCTTGCTTAAGAGCCCGAATCAGGGCCCATGTCTCAGCCTCTAATGCCGAGTGGACGTCCGACCAAGGAAGTAGGTGTTCCTCCCATGGTTCATCCGATGCTTTTTGGACACACCAGCCTAAGCCCGCCTGCTTGTTCTCCTTGGACCAGGCGGCATCCGTGTAGATTATGGAGCTCCCATCCTCGGTTAACACCTCTGATTGGGTCCGAGTTTGCTCCTTTCTTTTCGATAGAGCTTCGTGAGCCGCTTGCCAAGCCTTGGCTTCTCGTATTGCTTTTACAAGCGTCTCTTCCAGTGTTTGGTTTATGTTTTCGAAGATGAGTTTATTTCTAGCTATCCATATGTTCCAACAAATCCAAGAGACTAAGGAGGTTGATGTTAAGCCAACCGGTGGCAAATTCTTTGCACGATACGCGATCGTAAGGTACTCCAACATAGAAGTTGTGTTGTTCATCCTCCAGGCCGTTAGAGGGGCTGCGTTCCATACTTAAGCTGCCCATGAGCATTGGAAAAGGACATGCTCAATCGATTCTGGTCTGTTGCATCAAGCACAAGTCCCATTGTCTCCTGTTCCCCGTCGTATGAGTTGTTCTCCCACCGGGAGTGCTCCGACTGTAGCTTTCCAAAGAAAAGTTTTAATTTTTGGCTGTGTTTGCAGCTGCCATAGGTGCTTTTGCCATTTAAATTTTTGGCTATGTTTGCATCTCTTGTGACACCGGTCTGAGGGCTTTGATGCTATACCCGCTTTTTGATGTGTAAATTCCATTCTTTGCATGGAGCCAGACCAATGAATCTGAATGGCTTGTACTGCCTAGCTTTAAGCGTCGAATATCATCTTCATACTCTGGGATAATCGCTCGTATTTTAGTCCAATTCCATGAATGGTCGGCTGGGTTAATAAGGTCCGAGACCCAAAGCGAGCTCCACCTGAGAGGAGCCGGTCCCATAGGTCTTAATGGTTCCGAAATGGACAGCCACGGATCCTCCCAAACACAAATAGATTCGCCGTTACCGATAATCCAACCCAGGCCTTTCTCTAATACTCTTCTACCTGCTACAACTCCTCGCCACCCGTGTGATGCGTTAGGAGGTGGAGACACCTTGAGGAAGCTTTTGTTGTGGCAGTACTTACCTTGCAGGACTCGGGATAGTAGAGATGATGGGGTTGTGAGGACCCTCCAACTTAGCTTAGCTAGGAGCGCATCGTTGAATTCTTCTACATCTCGAAAGCCGAGGCCTCCTGCATTTTTTGGCCTAGTCATTTTGTCCCACGATATCCAGCTCATCTTTCTTACATTCGGCTTAGCATCCCACCAAAATCTAGTGTAGATAGACTGAATTCTCTTGCATAAGGAACCCGGTAATTTAAAACACGACATCGTATACGCGGGCATCGACGATAATACTGATTTTAAAAGTACTTATTTGCCTGCCGTCGATAAGAATCGGGCAGACCAACTATGGCTCCTCTGTCGAATACGGTCTACAAGGGCCGTGAAAACATCTCTTTTACGGCGTCCAAAATTCTCGGGTAGGCCTAAGTACTTTCCTGTCCCGCCTTCTCTTGTGATTCGTAAGAGACTCTTTGCTCTTTCTCTACTACTACGTGGCGTTTTGGATGCAAACTTGATGGTGGATTTGGCAAGATTGATAGACTGTTCTGAGGCAGCCTCATAGCGAAGCAATAAAACCGATAGAGCGGTACAACTCTTTTGGTCCGAACGACAGAAAAACATTGTGTCGTCGACAAAGAGTAGGTGGTTAATGTACGGGCTATTCCTTGCCACTCGGATACCTGGAAGGGTTCCGCTGTCTTGGGCGACTCTACACATACCTGAGAGTACCTCCGTACACAGTATAAATAAATACGGGGATAGGGGGTCGCCTTGTCGCAATCCCCGCGATGGAATAACTCTACCTTGCGGTGACCCGTTGATGAGAAAGGAATAAGAAACTGTAGAAACACATTCCATAATCCAGTTTATCCACACGTTACTAAATCCCATCCGATGGCACACTTTCTTTAAAAACTCCCATTCGATACGATCATACGCTTTACTCATATCGGTCTTTACCGCCATCGCTCCCCGTTTCCTGGCTCCCGAGATTTTCAGGTAATGTAAGATTTCATGCGTAATGAGGACGTTATCCGAAATCGCTCTATGTGGGACAAACGCCGATTGATTTTCCGAGATGAGCGATGGGAGGATCGGTTGAAGTCTTTTGGTGAGTATTTTTGCTACAATTTTGTAGTAAATGTTGCACAAGGCAATAGGCCGGTAGTCCGCTACGCGGCGTGGCCCCGTTGATTTGAGGATGAGGCGTATGTGGGTTTCATTCATTCTTGGGGGAAAAACACCGGTTACAAAGAAATCCCTGATTTCCTTCGCTAACTATATTCCAGAAAGAATGAAAAAACCCCGCCGTAAATCCATCCGGACCCGGTGTTTTTTCCGCATGAATAGCGTATGTAGCCTCTCTAATCTCTTCATTCCCGGGAATGCAAGTAAATCGGGCATTCATTGCAGGAGATACACACGGTTGTATAGCTTCGTTAACAACTTCAAAATCAGTAGCTCCATATTTTTATTTATTTTTATTTATTTATTAGATCTTTATATCACTATATATTGAGCAATTGGACAGTGGATCACTAGTTCAATAATATAGACAGTTATAAAATTAAATATACTTATGAAATATTTAATATTTCACAATCAAACATAACCAACAATTTGTTTTTTTTACATTTTTCCATCTATTTTTCTTGTCACCCTTACATAAAATTTCCATGCCTTTTGTGTGTCATCAACGAAAAGTATATGTGAGAAATGAAACTAACTCCTGATATATAATCACTACAAATTGATGAAAAGCATTTAGTGACAAAAGAAACTAAATGTTGTAAGAATATGTAGTTAAATATTGTTTGTTTCTATTTTGTTTAGCGAATATTCTTTATGAAACGGAAACTTGAGTTTATTAAAACATAATTTTGTCACACTAATTAAAATCTACTTAGCTCAAACTAGGCACTCACTTGAGCTTATTGAAAATCAATTGTTTTCCAAAAGTACTAAAGGTAACCATATATTGCAATTTGAAAGATGCATCAAGACCTACTCAGAGAGTAGAAGTAGAAACTTACAGCTGGTGTACGTTTTATTTTGCAATTATCAAGATTTCTTAATTTTGTATTTTATTTCTTATTATGTTATACTACCATTTTTTGTTCTCACAATAATTATGATTTTCTGTCAGATTTTAAAATTCTACCATTTTTTGTTCTCGCAATAATTATGTTTTTATGACATCTGAGTTGAGTTTTTGACTGCATATGCTACAATCGCGGCGGTGGCTTGCCACAGCATGAGCAGCAAAGGGTCCTCGTCTCACAGGAACGACGAGGCAATAGAGAACTCCGTGGAGAACACCGCGCCTCGCGCTGCTAGCAACCTGACGGCTATCACGGAGATCAAGCAGATGCTTGAGACGCTAGAGAAGAGAGCACATGATCAAAAGAAGCACACCGAAGCTACGATGAGCGAGCTGCGAGCGCTCAAGAGAAAAACACGCAAAAGATCTCGTGCCCGTCCAACACGTCTTAGCTTCAACACGCCTCGAACCTATCGAAGGAACCGGAAAAAAGAGCTGCCGCCTCGAACCAATCGCACAATCCCAGAGGACTTGCCTCCACCACCGCCTCGTCGGGAATCTGATGCAACTCCCGAGCATGTGGTGGAAAAGTCGGACGAATATCAACCACCTCGGAGACGAGCCCGGACCGACACAGTTGCTTACAACGATTTCGCTAATGAAGAAGGGGCTCCAGTCTTAGCAGAGCTCTACAGGAGAGAGCAGGAGCGCAGGGCTCCACAAGGCTCCCGTGACGAAGAGGTGGCTACGCTGAAAGCCCAGTTAGATCAGGTCGTCTCCGATCTGCGGACTACCAAGCTGCAGATGTACCGAAGCACGGGAAAGGCTCCTGGGGTCGCCTACGTGCTGGAGAAAGAGCGGAACACGCCTTTTGCTGCGAACATCGCGAGGGCTAAAATCTCCGATCTTGGATAAAACAATTCACATGAAAGCTTCTTGTCGTCACCTTACACCAGCTCAAACTGGTCTCGTCGTTACCAGGCTTGTCAACCTCACACATCGCAGACCCGCAAGGGAAGTGGGGTGAATGGAGGGGCTGAGAGCTCAGAAATTGCCAATACAAACCACGGTTCAACCCGCAAGGTGATAGGAAACGGACAAAGGGGTTAGAGATTCATAACAACTCGTTGATGGGCTTGAAGAAACAAAGTTTTAGGCCCAAATTCAATCAACTCGTTCTCACCTCGCAAAGCTCCTTGCTTTATCAACTCAGCCCACCTCGGTCTACTTCGCCGGAACTGAAGTCAACCTTATCAGTTTACGAGGGTTACAAAAATCCACCTCGCCGCAGCTCCGAATCAACCTCGCCTCCGCGTAATCTATGAAAAATCAGGAGAAGCTTTGATTTTGGCTCGAAAATCCCTCTCTCCGACCAAGCCAGCTCGTCTGCCTCGCCAACCTCACAGCCGATCTCATGACCTGGCGACCTCGCCACCATACTCCACCTCGCTGTAGGATCAACTATGACAACAAGAGCATCGTGGCAAGGCCAAGCGAGCTTCTCTTCTTCGAATTCAACTTCACTAATTCAACGATGCAACAAGCTAACTTCCCGAACGCGTGAGCTCTCCTCCTCGCCAAGCTCCTCCTCTCCGAGCTCCTCCTTGCCGAGCTCCTCCTCGCCGGACCAACGTCCCATTACCCCGCCGAGCTCCTCCTCTCCGAGCTCCCCCTCGCCGAGCTCCTCCTCGCCAATTCCTCTCTTCAAAACCAAATCAACCGGCAGACGCGAGCTCACTCAGCCAACTTGCGAGCTCACCGAGTCAACTCGTGAGGTCACTTAGTCAACCGGCGAGCTCTAATTTGCTTCAAATCGGCCTCGTTTTCGGCACTGCAAGCTTCACAATTCTCAATCAAGACCTAGAAAATCAAGCGTCAACAGGGCAAGCTCGCTTCTACGACAACATACTCATTTCACACGATAGCCCGCGAGCTCAGCTTCTCTAGTTCAACCTTGCGACCTCGTCACCATCGAATCGAGCTCACTGACAAATCAAACTACCCTGCTAGCTCGCAGAATCTCTCTCTCTACCTTGCAAAATTCAATCTTGTAGCTCTGTGACTCGACTGAGTCAACTCGCCTAACTCGCTGCTATCTTTCTCTTTTCATTTTGCAGGGATTGTCATACAAGCTCATACCCACCTCTGAATCAAGTTAACAACACGAGCATAATATCTGCTTGGAGTAGCTCGTAAGAATGACACCAACACCTCGCCGAAGCAAAGAACGTCTTGCTAAAACTGCGAGTTAATCAACCTCGCAAGATGATGATTGAAGCTCGCAACACCTAGACCAGCTCTTCTTTGCCTTGCCGAGTCACGGACCTGCGAGTTCATAGTAACCACGGAGCAACGGTGCGAGCTCAGACTTGCCTCACAAGATCTTCCCAAGGTCGAATCAACTAGGTGATGCATGCTCGCAGCAAGTCAGCTCGTCCGCTTCACCTCGAGTTTCACCTCGACCTTACAACTGTGTCTCCTCACCAAGATCACCTCGCTGCAGCTTTGGAATTCATTATCAACTCGCCGCTCTTCAACTCGGCATCGTCGCAATACCAACACATCACGTGTTTTTCTTCTTCCTAATTTCACCGATGTGCACAGTGAAGAATTTCACATCCAAAAAGCTTTAACAAGTTGGGCCTTGCAAGAACAAGTTCTGGCCCAAATCAAATCAGGAGACAAGACTCTTTGCGGTTGTTTCACTCAGTCAAACGCTAACACTAAGGCTCGGTTAAATGCAAGCACTTGAGTTCAACCACTTGGCAGGTCAAATCTGGATAAACATCAAGCAAAGCCTTATCATCTGGGCTCGGCATCATCTTGCGACATCAATCTTTATCGGAACGGACTTCATCAAGAAATTCATGTCATAACCTCGCAGTCGCTACGCAAAACCACATCGCGGCTCGCACTTGTTTTCAACCTTAATTCCACATCACAACTTTGATTCGATCACGTTATCTCACAATAATCATAACGCAAGCTCCATTGAGTCAACTCGTCCACTGAGTCAACTTGTTGACCTCGCGAGTTTGTTCTCCAAAATCAGCCTCTACCTTGCAATCGGACCGAATCAATGAGTTGAGGTTATCTCGTCGCACCTTGTAAGCTCGTGGGAGCTTTGAGTCACCTTGCAACAAGACGGCTCGTTTCTTCTCCACCTCATCTCGATTCACCGTACAAACAACCTCGCCGAGCTCTACCACCTCGCCAGAGTAAGTCGAGCTCGACCCAGCTACGGAACGTGACAACATAAGCTTCGGTTTCAATTCAAGAGTTAACCTCGTCGCCTCGCTTCGAATCACCTTGTCACCTCGCATCACGAGCTTCAGATTCGCTATCCTGACTAATCAACAGATGCAAGAAGATAATACCTATGAGCACGGGCTCGAAAACCTTGTTGATCAGCTCCACTAACCAGCACCTCAACCTCGCGAGCACCACTTCTCTACTTTGCAACTCCTCGCGATCTCGTTTCGCTTCACCAGTAAGCTCTGGTTAAAGAAATCAGTCTCGCAGCCTCACCTCGCCGAGTCAACTCGCGGAACCTCGCACCGAGTCAACTCGCCCACTTCGCCAAATCACAAGATTTCTTTGCCTTATATTGTGACCTCGGCAACAAATCAAACCTGCGAGCTAACCGAATTCACCTTGCGAGCTTGTCACTACTTGGCTAGACCTCAGCGTCAATTTCGATATTGAGCTTGTGGCAAAGCACAACCACCTCGACTTCTTCACCTCGTGGGCTCGTCTACACTCGGGTCCACCTTGCAGACTCATTGATATGCTCATCTCACCTCATGGATGCGAAACCCATCTGCAGCGACTACGGCATCAGCACGGCAAAGATTCGGAGCGAGCATATTTTTCCTACAAGGCCAAGTCTATTGTCTCACCTACATACAAGTCAACAATGAAGATCAAAAGTCAACAATGAAGGCTAAGCAAGCAAGCAAACGAAACACCCACCCAGACTGCGATGCCACCACCTTTTTCGAAGCACAAGACTCATCTCCGGATGAGCTCCAAATGATCTCCTCCGCCTTCGGGGGGGAGTAAATGTTTTCACTTAAGCCTTGTTCGGTATGAGCTCACTTAAGCCTCGTTCTCACCAGTCTCTAGACGACTTCAGTTCCCTCTTTCGTCTAAAAGGGGGGGAGTGGGGTACCCGTACGCCACTCCTTGACTGCATCATTGACAACATCATCGTCAAAAACCACAAACACTCGCAACAGCACTCATCATGAGAACAGCTTGTCCTTTATGGACTGATCAAAGCTTCAATCGAGTAGAGTCGTTTTGTATTTATTGATGCTGCCCACAGCAATAATGCGGAAATACGAACACAATGACATCCACAACGGATACAGCGCGCTATATAAATTCTAGTGTTCAGAATTGGGGCGGATGAACCAAACTGATCACTCAGAAACCCAACAAACTTCGTTGGTAATGCAGCTGCTAATGACCTCCGTTCGGCCTATACCCTGAACGTGTCATTCAGAAACCCAGGACGCACTCTGGTCAAAACTCAAGGTGAACTTGCTCTCGGACAGACGTGTTTAGAAGAGCAGCACCATTCTGCAAAGCCCAACAGCAACGTTGGCAGATAAAGTGTGTGAGCGCATTTGCGTTTTCACAGCTTAAACAAAGCCTCACTCATAAGCATACAAAGCCTCATTCATGAGCAAACAAAAGCCTCATTCATGAGCGAACAAAGCCTCATTCATGAGCAAACGAAGCCTCATTCATGAGCAACTAACCAAGAACAAGCCTCATCCATGAGCAAAAGGGCAGAAAAAATTTCATTGTACTGCAGCAACGCAGTGGCTTCGGCAAACAAAGGAAGAAGTCTTTAAACCTTCAATCAAGTACGAATTCTTAAAACCTTCGGTAAACCAAGTGCTTACAGTGTTGGCAAACACACGACAAAAGCATATAACAGTCTAAAGGACTCCTAAGTACATCAACAACACCTAAAGCAAGTACTTATATCCGAAACCATCAAGGTTCATCATGAACAAAAACTACAAATTCATCCCGCATTCTCCACAATGCAAGGATCCAGAATGTTAACAAGGATACAAGTCATCCAACACTACGACCAAAAATCATCAAATCCAACAAGGGTTTTCAGAAATAAAAGTCATAAAGAGACTACAAATAAACTAAGTCACAAGCAAGAGAGGAATGGTTACCCATCGGCCTCCTCGTCCTCATCGGCTACACCATCATCCTCAGAGATCTCTAAGGCTTGCCTCACGCTAGAGACAAGCTCATCAAACATATCACGAGCATCATAGATCGGAATCTTCCTCTCAACTAGGAGCTGCTCCCCAGCATCCAAGGTCCGTCCGTCAGGCCCGCGAAGACGTTCGATCAGCTCTAGGTTCGCGTCAACCTCAGCAAGGTCCAGTATGTTGTCCTTCGCTGTCCCCTCAATCCTAACAAGCAACCTGGCGACTTGTCTGGTCCGAGTAGCAGAGCTACGAGCTGCCTCATCCTTGGCCTTAGCAACGGCCTCCTCAATCCTAGTGTCCCTGAGATCCTCAGCCTCCACTAACTTACTCCTAAGCAATGCAATCTCCTCCTTGTCCTTCACATGCCTCGAAGATGCTTTTGACAACTTTCCACTCAACTCCTCTGATCTCCTCTTCACAGAAGCAACATCGTCCTCGAGGGCTCGGTTCCTCTCAGTGAGCTCAACGTTGGCTTTCTTGGCACGTTGTCACGAGGGCGAGAGTCCTCCTCAAAACAAAAGGCCATGTGATCCAGCTGAGTGGAGAGCTGCATGCACAAAGAATAACATAAAGAATGTTGTCAAAACCAAAGGAAGTAAAGCAAAGAACAAGGAGGGAGAGATATCAAACCTCAGCAACTTTGGCTTTCGCCAGCACAAAAGCCCTCCCGCCAGAGCCGGGAGTCAGAGAGTATGTTGCTACAATGCGACTGCGCGGGCGATGCAATCGGCACGACCACGTGATCGCCCCGATCGGATGCAACCACGGGTTCAATCCCACATGAAGTTAAAGGCGCGACCACGTGCTCGGTCGAACGTGCGACCATGCACTCGGTCAAACGTGCGACCACGCGGTCGGTCGGAGACGCGACCACGCGATCGGACGATGGTATGATCACACGGTCGGTCACGACCATGGTTTCAGACCCGCACGAAATCGCGACCGAGGAGTCGGTTTTGTCCAGAACCGCGACCGTGGGATCGGTCCGAGTTGAGGCCGCGGCAACATCGTCGTCTTGATACAACGGCACCGCCGATCCACCACTATCAAGTGTGGTTTGCTCCATAACTCCTAGCTCACCTATACACAAACAATTGGTTTTAGGGATCCAGGGTGATCTACCACACTTACAGACACCGCGTCATCTCCTCTAGAAACTACCTCGTGGTCAAGTTCTTTTCAAAAGAACAAAACACTCTTCCTTCCGGAAATAACCTGGAAACGTCATTGACGTTAGCAATTGCAACACAGAGTCTTAAAATCTCCATAGGAAATACGGAGTCTTAAAATCTTCGAGAGAGAAAGAAAAAGCCTTTTCTGCAGAAAACGCAGCAGCTTCAACAAAGGAAGCATGAAGTCTTAAAATCTTCATAACGTTTACATAGTCTAAAAACCTCTTGCATAAAGTCACTCTCTACTACTATGAGAAAGGATAGACAAACACAATGTCTTTAAACGTTAATGCTGATATCTAGACGCATCTTTTACCTCGGCACTATTAGCTCTAACACTACCGAGCTAGGGGGCTAACTGTTGGGGTCGGTTTTCACCCTTTCAACATTTACGCTCAAAGTTAGGCATGCGAAGAAATGACCCTCTGAACTCTCAACGAGCAAGGTAGAATAAGCACCTAAGTCTTCCTGTGAATAGAAGTAAAGCGAATAGTCGAGGAGTGAGGCGAAGGAAGAAGGTCCCAGACTGGGTAGGGCCGATCACGGGTTCGGTGTACCCCGGAGCCGACCACAGGGTCGGCATGCCGAGCAATCAACCACGGGAGCCGACCATAGGGTCGGCGTGCCGAGCAGGCGATCACAGGTGCCGACCACAGGGTTGGCATGCTCGGGACCCGACCGTAGGGTCGGGATCGGGAGGTGACCGAGCACGGACACGGTTCGGCCAAACCTCGATGAGCCGACCGTGTCTTCGGCCCAACCACCTGAAGACGGTTCGAGGCCATAACCTCACAGCCCAAATGCGAAGCCCACTCCAGCATGACCGACTCAAGCAAATACGATTCCGCGAAGACTTAGGGAGAGAAGACCGCCTTAGATGTAGTATATATATCTCTTTTGTACAGACCCTAAGGGGATCCGAATTTTTCCATACACAAGCTTTGTACTCAACTTTACACAGCAATAAGAACAACTCTTTCTCAATCTCTTGTGATTCCTAGTTAACATAGAAATCTCTAAATTCCCCTCACGAATCCTTACAAGTTTAATTGTGTTGGTTTCGACCCCCACACTACTTACTATCCACTACTGACTTTACTCACTACTCACTCTGTCAATAACGTCAATTCACTACAAGAAAACAGGGGGGTTTCCGACGGCCAAAACCGTCGGAATTCCATCGGAAAAGCCTTTATTCCGACGGAATTCTGACGGTTTTCCACTGTCGTTTCTATCTCGTCGGAAATTGGAGATCCATCGGAAATCCGTCGGAATTTATTGACGGATTTCCGACGGGTATTGGTACAACGGAAAACCATCGGGAAACCGTCGGAAATCTTATTTCTGAGGGATTTCCGACGGCAAACCTAAACCGACGAATCTCCGACGGTGGCAGGCACCGACGGTTTTCCGACGGAAGTCAATACTGACGGTTTTCTGACGGAGTCCAAACTGACGGATTTCTGACGGATGGAAAACTGACGGATTACCGACGGAGGAAAAACTGACGGATTTCCGACGGCAGCAACACTGACGGATTTCTGACGGATTAAAGGTTTTTTTAAAAAAAAAAACATTAATCATAAATTAATAAATTAAATTAAATAAAAATTAATTAAAAATTAAATTAAAATAAAACTAAATTTTAAATTAAAATTCAATATTTTTAAAAGTGATTTAAACATTCAAAGATTACATAAATTAAATTATACTGGGACTGGTTACTCAAGAACACGTTCATCTTTTCTTCCATTGCCCGAATGCGTGCTGCATCTTCTGCGCGTTGGGCCTCCATCATGCTCATCCGCTCGAGAAGCTCGGCGTTCTGTGCCCTCAAACTACTATCAGCGTGAAAGCGGTATGAATTAACGGATGTGGAGGAACCGTCTTCCGGGAGGCCGAAGACACGACCTCGGTTCTTAGGAGTGACCTATGATAAAAATTAAATCAATCAATGTTATAACTAATTAGTATTATAAGTTAGTTTAATATTGTTTATAATTGACACCGTTACTAACCTCATAGGTGAACTCGTTGATCTTCTCGAGTGGAACTTCGGTGGCCGGCGGAGTTCCTTCGACGATCGTTTGGGATAGGAGGTACTCCTCACCGAGCTTCTCCACACTTTCCACGGTTTCACGAGCCAGTGCATCTCGAATCTCACCAGTCTTTCTGTTGTTGTGCGCATCTTTGATCAAATCAAGATGCGAAGGACGCACACCGGTCTTCTCAAACTATTAGCATAGACAAATAAGGAAATATGTTAGCGATTATTATAAATTTTTGAAAATTTTAGAAAATTACCAGTTCTTCATATTAGAGAGGAAGCATGAAGAAGAAGGAGCAAGGCCGAGGCAAGAGAAGAGAAGCCGAGGACCAAAGCTCAACAATGATCAAGACCTTAATTCTGTTCCCCTAGATCATTGTACTTAAGAGTGATAAATATATGATCATCTCTTAAGTTACTATTGGGCGAATAACTGTGTCCAAGACTTGGTGAATGATGGTCTAGTGCGGTCATGCCTTGGATAAGTTAGACCGCATCAAGTAAGAGCTAGGCCGCATCATTAATAAGTAAAGCCGCAAGGATACTCGGACACTTGGATACTCGACCCGCGGGAAGACTTGGCATCGGGATACTCGACCCGCAGGTAGACTTGGCATCGAAGACCCGATACGCGGATCAGTACGAGGACGCGGATCAGTTTTCTTCAAGTGGTCCCAAAGTTTGAAATAAAGAGGGGACCATTTAAAGATAACCTTATCTTTTATCTTATCCCTTCATAAAGCAAATGTGCTTTATTCTTACCTTTTTCTAACGTTCATATTTGTGGATTGTGGATCTGATCCAAGCTTTGCTTTAAATACTTCCATACTCATTTGTAAACATTAACTTGGTTTTAATAAGAAAAATCGGATTCCAAGTTCATATCTTTCTCTCTTCTTTCACTTATCAAAATCAGATTATTATCAATGTAGAGATTAGGAGTTTATGCATTTAGGGTGATATCCATTTAGGATTGAACCCATATTATGTTTAAGCTTTACTTAAATCTCTTCTAAACTACTCCTAATCTCTCTTATAATCTGTCTGAAACACAATCTCTTTCTTTATGCTCATTTGAGCTAATCTTTGATTCATTCATTCCTAAAGGATGAATCTTTTGTTTATGTGAGCATTTGCTCCCTAAATTCTAACATGGTATCAGAGCATAAGCTCTTGGGTTGTTAGATTTAATCGTTATAAGGAGGTTTCAATTCTCCTTATGCGCTTAATCTAACACACATTCTTAATGATTCCATTGTGCTTGTGTTGAAGAGATATCTTGAAAAGATCTCTTCTTTGGTTCTCTTTGATTGTGACAAATCTCTTTGTGTGGAAGCTTGTTCTATTGCTCGGAGAAAGCTAGAACGGAGCTTGTAGGTTGAAGACGTGAAAGCCCGAAGCTTTCATGAAGTTTAAAGAAGAAGCTCAAAGAAGAAGGTGAAAGGGAGAAAAGACCCGACCTTTGGAGCTCGAAATTGTTGGGTCCGGTATAAGAGAAGGCCGGATCTTGGTCCAAGTAAGCTAGGAGAAGCTTGCTTGAGTTGCTCTTGAAGAAAATTCAAGTGTGTTTGGAGCTTGGTCACTAGTGTGAAGCAAATGGGAGAAAAGGGAAGAAAACCATTAAAGCTTGGATCTTTCCCTTCCCATGAAGCTCAAGGATGGTTTACTCTCAAGAAGCCTTTGAGGTGCGGTTAGATGAAGGATGATCGAGTGGACAGTGCAAGAGAAGAAGCTTGTTGGGTGACTCGGAGGTTCAATCGGGTGGAAGAGGAAACCAAACCTTATTCTCGGTGAAATATTCCATTGGAGCTCAAGCTATGCCAATAAAGAATCAAGAAGAACTTGATGAACGCTGGTGGAAGCAAAAGACTCGAAGCAAACCGAAGGGGAACTCACAAAGGCTCGGATACTCTCAAATGGAAGCTCTCGTGAGGAATGTTAACTGGCCAGTAGCAGTTCAACCATGGAGACTCACTTTGGGGTTAATTCTAAACTCAAATCTCTTGCTTTAAGTCTTGGAATGGGAATCCTCTATCTAGCTTAAGAGAAACACATTCATGAGAATAGAGAACACCACCTAAATCTACCCAATCTTTATATTCTCTTATATTTTCCCCAATCTTTACAATCTCTAAAATCTCTATATTCTCTAGTTCTCTATTCTCAAACAGTTTGGAACCTAGCCTAAACACTAATAATAAAAACACTCACCCAAATCCCTTAAAGCTCTTGGCTACTTTCAGTTTGTGTGATGAACTCTTGTGTGAGAATCCTATCGGTCCAAGTAATGCTCTCTTGATCGGAACTCGCCTTGAGTGTGAAGCATGGTTACTCTCGATCCTTATTCTCTCGGGTTGACTATGGTTAAGCACTTAAGGTCCATTCTTGTTGTGGAAAACATTGTGAAAAGATTGGTGTTGGTAACATTGATTGGATGGGAAACATTGATGGGAATGGTTGGATTGCTTGGTGTTGTGTATTGGTATTTTTTTGTAGTGGTTCTTGTTTGATTGAGCTATGGAACCGTTGTACACTCAAGCTACCCGAGAAGATGTAACTAGCCTTTAAAGGTCAATCTTGAAGCCGTGAGTGGTGAGGAAGGGTTGATCAAGCCAATGTTTTGACGTTTTTCGAGAAGTTAATAAGAGATTGAGATGCTTCGGATGGTGATTAGGCTTGGCGTTGAGGAAGGTTACATAGGCTTGGAATCCAAGAAGCGATGAAAGAGAAGAAATGGGTCTTGGTTGTGGTAACCGAAAATAGCAAGAGGAAACCGTGAGAAGAAGATTGGAGCTTAGGGTAGAATAATTCAAAGGGTGTGATGAGATGATGTGTAAGGCGGTCCAAGTCACACTAGTGTTTAGCGTGAATGGAGGAGAACTCACGAGGGTGTATGGCTTTCAAGCACAAGGACCCGGAAACTCTACCAAGGCGTGAATGGAGGAGACTCACGAGGTTGTATGGCTCTTGAATTGGGCACAAGGAACCGAAAGCTCCACCTTCGGGTCATGAAGGTCCGAATTGATTGAAGAATGTTGTGAAGTCTAAGGAGGCCGAAGAGGTCCTACCACATCATCAAACTCAGTGTGAAGTCAAAGGTGATCAAGAGATCCAACCACATCATCAAGAAGGAGGTGTGAAGTATAAGGAGATCATAGGATCCAACCACATCCTCAAAATAAAAAAGCTATCTCTAAACTCTCTAAATCTTTGATATTCCTCATGAGCTTTGATATTCCTCATTTGGTTATTTATATTTCCTTTGATATTCCTCATTTGGTATTTCTTTTCCTTTGATATTCCTTATGGAACACTTATTATTTTCTTCTTTATCTTTTGTTTAAGGATAAAGGAGACCATAAGAGCCTCAAAGAGACCAATGAGAGCCTCAAAGGAGCCAATGAGAGCCTCAAAGTCTTGCATGAGAGCCTCAAAGAAAGAAGTTTCTGAAAAGTCAATTGCGTGTTTCAAGCTTAGCCTTTGTGTTCACGACGACTAAGCTTAAGGGGGAGTATTAGAGAGGAAGCATGAAGAAGAAGGAGCAAGGCCGAGGCAAGAGAAGAGAAGCCGAGGACCGAATCTCAACAATGATCAAGACCTTGATTATGTTCCCCTAGATCATTGAGTTGGTACTCTTTTTCCTTAGTAGAGTTTTATCCCATTGGGTTTTATCTGTTTTAATGAGGCCTCTCCTTGTTCTCCAAGTTCATCCTTTACCTTGTTGCGTATGAACTTGAGGGGGAGTATTAAATCAAGGAGAGTACTTAAGAGTGATAAATCTATGATCATCTCTTAAGTTACTATTGGGCGAATAAGTGTGTCCGAGACTTGGTGAATGATGGTCTAGTGCGGTCATGCCTTGGATAAGTTAGACCGCATCAAGTAAGAGCTAGGCCGCATCATTAATAAGTGAAGCCGCAAGGATACTCGACCCGCGGGAAGACTTGGCATCGGGATACTCGACCCGCAGGTAGACTTGGCATCGAAGACCCGATACGCGGATCAGTACGAGGACGCGGATCAGTTTTCTTCAAGTGGTCCCAAAGTTTGAAATAAAGAGGGGACCATTTAAAGATAACCTTATCTTTTATCTTATCCCTTCATAAAGCAAATGTGCTTTATCCTTACCTTTTTCTAACGTTCATATTTGTGGATTGTGGATCTGATCCAAGTTTTGCTTTAAATACTTCCATACTCATTTGTAAACATTAACTTGGTTTTAATAAGAAAAATCAGATTCCAAGTTCATATCTTTCTCTCTTCTTTCACTTATCAAAAGCAGATTATTATCAATGTAGAGATTAGGAGTTTATGCATTTAGGGTGATATCCATTTAGGATTGAACCCATATTATGTTTAAGCTTTACTCAAATCTCTTCTAAACTACTCCTAATCTCTCTTATAATCTGTCTGAAACACATTCTCTTTCTTTATGCTCATTTGAGCTAATCTTTGATTCATTCATTCCTAAAGGATGAATCTTTTGTTTATGTGAGCATTTGCTCCCTAAATTCTAACACTTCAACACGTGACGCCTTGCTCTTGGCTCCGAGGTTATGGGTCGCCGGTCCCTTCCCTTTCTTCTCGCTCTTCCGGTTAGTCGAGTTTTTCTCTGAGGTCGCTTGAGTGTCCTCCCATTCTCAATGGGCAATTAGTCCAGCCCATAATGCTTCGTCATTTTTCATAACCCGAGGCACCTTCCCTTCTTTGAACCACGCGTCCTTCCACTTGTTCATCTTCTGGGAGTACTTTCTACTAGCCTTTTTGTCGAATTTCCGTCGGACCATACTAGTCAGTTGTGGATCCCAGGTAAATTCTTGCTGAACAAAAAAAAAGTACCCGAATTAGTATTGACAATTTGAATGTTACATAAAAGCTAAATTTTTAATTAAGATGCTACAATCATACCGCAAATTGCCGAAAACAGGTGTCCTGGTCTGCCACCGGCATCGACCTGTATGTGGGATAGGGTTTAGTTATCAAGGAATTGATCATTGCGTTGATAGAACTCGTAATCCCGTTTCCCAAAAATTGGAACCTAAACAATATTTAGTTAAATATTTTATTAACTTAATATAATCCTATACATTTTTAAATCAAACTTACCAGATCGTGTTAGGAGGCAGGTCAGGATCAAGGCGAGTCAACCTATCCCGTCCGGGTTGCGAAACAAACTCCTCGATGCTCATTGCCGTAGGAGCTGAGCCCGTTGTACCCATAGGAGGAGACTGGTGTGGTGTATCCATAGAGGTAGTGTCGGGTACCTGCGACTGACTCGCACTCCGACCTCCCCTAGTGGAACCACCGGCTCCTCTAGACTGATGAAATCCCCTATAATCCCTATGATTTCAAAAATTTATACATACGTTTAAAATTTGCTTACATATATAAAATTATTATGTCAATTATAAATTAAAATTTATAATCTTTATTACGGATTTTGGGAATTTGATAATGTTTGATTTTGAGATTTTGAGATTTCGAAATTTAGGGATTTTGGGATTTATGGGAGTTTGGGATTTTTGAGATTTTGGGATTTATGGATTTCGGGAATTAGGGATTTTGGAATTTAGGTTTTTAGTGATTTTGGGAATTTGGGATTTTGTAATTTAGGGATTTATGGAATTTGGGATTTTAAGATTGTGGGACTTAGGGATTTTGGAAAATTGGGAATTTGGTATTTAGGTATTTAGGGATTTTCGTATTTTTGGATTTTCATATATCGAGGTTTAGTGATTTAGGGAATTAGGGATTTTTGGGAATTTCTGATTTTGGAATTTAGATTTTTAGGAAAATACGTACTTTTAAAGAAATATAACTTGTTATAAAAAATGTTGCTTTAAACAAATTAAAGATTTTCAAAAAAATTTATGTTTTAAAATTTTATAGATTATCCATACTATAAATCTTTATGAATCACTAAAAACCACAAATACTTATTAAATTCGAAATTCATAAAATTTAAAAAATTCATAAAATTTTATATAATACCTTGCTATTTCTAAAATTCATAAAATTTTATAATTTTCTAAAATTTCCAAAATTCATGAAATTTCTAAAATTTCTTAAATTCTAAAATTTTTAAAATTCATAAATATTTTAAAATTTTAAAATTTCTTTAATTTTTAAAATTTTTAAAATTCCTAAGATTCTAAAATTTCTAAAAGTATTAAAATTTTTATATATTAATTCTTAAAATTCAAAAAAATTTATATCATTACTAATTCGATATTTGACAATACCTAATTTACTAACATAATAATTCAAGAACAATAATCTAAAAACTCAAACAAATCATCAACAACTTACATTGTGGCGTTGATTTCGTGTGGGTGGTGGAGAATTGGTGAAAATGAGTCGGTGACTCGGAGAAACGGCGGCGAAACGGCGGTGAGTCGGGAAGACGAACGGCGAACGACATTGACTAAGGGAAACGGCGGAAAACAGGCGGTGAATCGGCGTTAAGTGGGCGAAACGGCGAAGAATCGGCGGAAACGGTGGCTAATCGGCGTTCAATCGGTCGAAAAACAGAGAAAATTCGAATGAAAAAAAAAATTTGAGTTCTGTCTTCGGGAAAGACGAAGTCTCTGGATTTAATGGAGTATCCGACGGAATTCTGACGGAATTCCGACGGAACACAAAAATCCAACGGAATACCGACGGATTTTCCCGCTTAGTCGATGATCCCAAAGTTGTTTGGCGGCAGGAAATTAGGGTTTTCTGTCGGAAACCCGTCAAAATTTATGACTGATTTTTGACGGACTATAATTTTTATTTATTATTTTCAATCCGGAGAGAAAAATATTACGGAATACTGACGGATTTTCCCGCTTAGTCGATAATCCCAAAGTTGTTTGGCGGCAGGAAATTAGGGTTATCCGTCGGAAATCCGTCAAAATTTATTAGCAATCCGGAGAGAAAAATATTAAATAAAAAGCATAATCCGCCGGAAATCCGTCATAAATTTTGACGGATTTCCGACGGATTATGCTTTTTATTTAATATTTTTCTCTCCGGATTGCAAATAAATTTTGACGGATTTCCGACGGATAATGTTTTTTTATGTAATATTTTACAATGTACCAAGCAAATAAACGATTTACGGTCCTTCTTACTGAAACACAAGCATGTGTCTTTAAATAATTTATATAACAGTAACATACATGGATTAATTGTTTCTTCCTAAAGATTACAAAACTCCTAAGACTCGCTTCACGCCCCGATGGTTTATACATGGATTTATTTTTCGTGTGACCTTATGTTCGAACTCAGGTTCACTATGTATTTAAATTATTCGAATGGAAGATCATCTATAATAAAAACATTACTTTTAATATATTTATATTACATTACACACATAAAAATATTACATTATACATAAAATATTACATTAATTAGAAACTAGGAAATATTACACATAACAACATTATTATAAACTCGTACAATGGATGCTGGAAAATATTAAACATTAAAGCAACATAAAGCCTTCATTAATCTTATTCTTAATCATGGACGGGTCGGATGTTTATTCATCATCTGAGTCTGGAACTATTTCATATCCGTACCCAGTAGTTCCTTCATCTTCCTCCTTGATAGTAGATACTTTGGTTGGTTCGTATTCAGCAATCATCGAATTAGCACCGATTATCTGTTTGGACAATGAATTGAGTTTATAATTTTCCCATAATGGTAAGAAACTTATGTATAATCTACCTTAACAATGTTCCGCTCTGTGATGTTGAGGTACTTCGAGTTCCTGTTAAAACGGCAAATGGTAACTTTCTTCAGAATGACCACCGCACCTACAGCAGTGGTGAGTTTGTACTCGTAATTTTTGAAGATGTTATGGTGCATGGTTCCCTCGATTTTTCCTGATGGGTCCTTTAAGGTTACTAGCAGATCTCCCTGGTCGTTGGGGGTCAAACTAGAGCGTATAGCCACAATCTGAAAATGATATACAATATACTTGTCAGATACATTGTATCTGTAAATGGAAATAATATTAGTCGAAAACGTAAACCTTCTTGACTTTCACAAATTGGAAATGCGGGGATCGAATTTCTGCAACTTGGGTCCAGAATGGTGTGCTCCTGTTGTTATAAGAACCTACAGGTATGGATGATAGATTTAGTATTTGTAATCTTCAATTATTATTGTAATGGTGGAAGCGTTAATTATATATATATACCTTCACGGATTATGTAATCGATAGTAGAAGTCCACCGAGGACTACTAAAATCCTGGTCGCCCTGTGGTGGCTCATTAATTACCTAACGAATGAAATCTTGGGTTGGGCGTGTCTGAGAACTTTCACCTCGCAACACCTTTGCATCGTGAGACCTCTTGCGAAACAGTCCTCGCCGTACGAGTTGACCAGGTCCCGGTATTACGGGTGTTTGGTTTTGGGATGGTTGAGTTGGTTGGAGTGAAATTATCGGTTGAGCATCAGTAACATTTAAGTTATCATACGGAGGGCTTGAATGAACAAGAGTTGTGTTTGGAGGGTTTTGAACGGAGGCTCGGTTTTGCATATAGTAATTCTATAGATCCATGTTTGCCATTTCGAAATTGAATATTTTGTGTTATGATTTTGTGTTGAATTAGTATGCCTTATATAGGCAAAATAGAGAGATATTTTAAGCTTAACGTGTCGTGTATGTGTGGTTATAAGAGAAGAACAAAAACTGATGCGACATTACATCTCAGTGTGCATTAAAGAAATCAATTCCGTGAATGATATTGTCGGCCATTAATTGATGAATGAAACTGTGAGTGACAATGGCGGCCAATTTTTCTACTCTATACAATCACGGGTGTGTTTAATAGGTGATAGGCGAAATCTAACATTCAAAATAGTTAATGTGTTTTTACATCTCGTTTAACGGCTCAGATTGATTCTCCTAAAGGTACGAAAAACTTAATGCACATAATGGATCTGACTGAAAAATTTCAGTCAGATGTGACAACTCGTTTTAACGGTTTATATATGAATGAAAAATTTCAATGGTTCAGATTGATTCTCCTAGAGATATGAAAAACTTAATGCACATAATGGGTTAATACCAAGCAGATGTGACAACTCCTTTTAATGGTTTAGATATGACTGAAAAATTTCAACGACTCAGATCGATTCTCCTAAAGATACGAATATCTTAATGCAAATAATGCTATCAGACCATGCAGATTTGACAACTCGTTTAAATGGTGTAGATATGATAGCAAAATTTCAACGGCTCAGATCGATTCTCCTAAAGATCCGATTTGACAACTCATTTGAATGGTTAGATGTGCCTTACATCATTTAACGGCCAATATCTATTATGCTAAAATGTGGACACAATCGTTGCAGAAAAACGTGATTTGACAAGACAATATGCAAAGACGAAACAATTTATGTGGTCTACAAAGTTTCGTAATATCTCCATTATTTGTGGATATGGTTTTACTTACGTTTAAACATATAACTTCTACTATAAATACGTATGATGGATTGTATATCTTCTACACATATCAATAACACAAAAAATGTCTTCTAGCTCTCCTAATGAAGACTCTAAATCAACAACCGTGGCAAATTTTTTTGATATTCCAAAATACTCGTGGGAAACTGAATCTCAATGCGACGAATTCACTCAAGAGATTCCCACTTACTCGTGGGAATTTGATACGTGTTCACCAATCTATAAAGAAGATTCAACATCAACAATAGTGTCTGACAGCCAGTGCTTGCCAAAGATCCACCACATTCCAAAATTGTCGTGGGAAACTGAATCTCAGTGCGACAAATACACTAAAGATATACCCACATACTCGTGGGAAGATGATTCATGCACTCCTGCCAAAGTTTTGAGTCCCAATTTTGGAGATGGGTTCAGTTTTCCTAATCACAAATACGATAAGCAGCCAGAATGTCCTGACCAGAAGCGGGTTGTCGAACACGTACAACCATATCAATTGATTGAAAAGTCAGATACTTACGGTGGAAGTACTTCAAATGAATGTAAGGATCAGTACTATGATTATGAATTCGCCCAAAGCCCAGAAATCCCAAACTTAAATCTAGATGTTGATGCAATCAAAAGTGAATTGTGCGACGGATTTTTAGATTCTCCACCAAAGAAAAATAGGGAAAGAAAATCACTAAATGGTTCTAACAAATGGTAAGTTTTGAGTGGATACAGACATATGTTTGTAAAATGAGGAGTCTATTATGTACTTGTACCATAACCGTTGTGTGTTTAATATTTGCAAGTCTCTAATGTACGTGTTTAAGAAGTTGTTTTAAATTTTATGTTTCATTAAATGTAATGTTTTATTAGAGTTGCATAATCAATATATCTCGTTAATTAGTAACCGAAAATGATTATATATATATACTATTAAATGTCAATGATATACAAGATTCGTCCATAGCTTAAATGGTTAAGCTTCCTCTAAAACTATATCAAACCCGAATTCGAATCTTGGGTGGTGTGCAATTTTTTTTGGTTTTTTATTTGTCTGTCGTAATACTCAGATTGTCTTCCACAATCGGATTTGTTAATGAAATGCCAAATATTGTAAATTTTGGTATACCATGCAGTACATTATATTAGAGGGAACGCATAGATGTAAGAGTACAACATTCATAAGCACACATTTATTAATAAATTATTACTCTGAATATCCTGATCCACCTTCACTAGGGATGGAGTCTGAATCGTCGTCAAATTCTTCATGTGTTTCCTCTTCGTCTGAATGAACTAGATCATCGCCGATATGTGTGACATCAACAACAAGGTCAATGTTATCCATCTCCTCAACAGGTGACATTTGTATACTTCTCGATGGTTGTAGAGCATCATGTTCTGGAACTCCATATATTTTTCCTCTCGGGTTAATTGGAGTTACTGTGATCCAAGGATCTGTACGATAGGCAACTCGAGGATATGGAATGTAGCAAACCTATTAATAAATAGTGGATATTGTTAATATACATGAATAAACAAACCTAAAGTATGAGTATGTAGGAAAACATATTATTGTATTGATACCTGGTCTGCTTGAGATGCAAGGATAAATGAATTGTAATGCTGTAGTTTCCGGCTTGAATTTATCGAAATAACACTAAGAGGGTCAACTCGAACCCCACGACCATTGGATGGATCATACCAATCGCACAAAAACACAATGCACCTCAAGTCCAACATTCCTGGATAGCGGATTTCCAAGATTTATTTTAAAATCCCATAGTACATGGTATCACCTGATTGCGCCGAAATACCATAGTCCGAAGTTGACCTTTGACATCCTTCCTCACGGATCCTGAACGAATATCCCCTACTGCAAAACTTGGGATATGAAGTCTCGGTGCTGCGTAAACCATGAACAAACTCCACTAACCATGTTGGGAGTGTTTGACCACTTGCTAAACTTTCGGAAACCTAAAAATGATATAAGTAAGATATCAGTAACATATGAACGTGAAAACCTGGAAAAGTAAGAGTAAGGAATTATATTAAACTTACGTAAAATTTTAACCACCCCGGGAATTCTTCATCTTTCAAGACAATAAGTTCGGAATTTGTCTTATCAGTATGGTAAGTTTGGGCTAGAGACATGTAGATCTTGTAACATAACAGTCGTTAGTAGATTAAGACAAATAATTCCATAAATTTAGTATAAGAACTGATATACCTTTCGTACTCCAAAATTTCGTCACAATTTCTGAGGATATATGTATGCAAATGTGTGACCTCTTGTGCTGATAGTTTGCGTTTCTTTCCTTTTCCACTTACTCGACCAACTTGGGCAAACAACTCAGGTACAACCACGGGATACACTGCTTTCTTACCTCTATCATCATGTCGCGTTGGACGTCTCGCCTTAGTCCAAACTTCCGATGGAAAGTAATATTCAGCAAAGTGTGAGACTTCCTCATTTAGGCTTTGTGCAACAATAGATCCCTCAACTTTGCTCAAATTTTAAACTTTTTCTTCAGGTGGAACATGTAACGCTCGAACGGATACATCCATCGGTATTGAACAGGGCCTCCTAAGGCTGCTTCTCGTGGGAGGTGAATAGGAAGATGTTACATAATGTCAAAAAAAGATGGTGGAAATATCTTCTCAAGATTACAAAGGAGAACCGGGATATTGGCCTCTAAGTTAAGGATCCTGTGGACTGTAAGTGTTCATGAACATAAATCTCTAAAGAAAGCACCAACTCCTACAAACGAAAAGTAAACAAGTTAGTACATATATAGTAATATTATATTAGTAAGAAACTAATGGGAGTACGAAATATACCTCCAATTGCTTGGTGGATTGCTTGTGGAAGAAGATATGCAAATGCAAATGGAAGAAGGCGCTGCATCACGACATGACAATCATGACTCTTCATTCCTACAAACTTTCCTTCCATCGAATCCACGCAATTACGTAGATTAGATGCGAAGCCGTCAGGAAATTTAACAAAAAATTTTATCCATTCAAAAAAAACTTATCTCTGACCAGCGTCTAGCCGGTATGCAGGCATCGGCAATCTACCATCAGACAAAACATGAAGAGATGCCCTCGAACCAATCAATGGCAAGTCTAATCTAGACTTCTAGTTGTCTTTTGTCTTTCCTGGGACGTTTAAAATGGTGTTCATGATGTTGTCAAAGAAATTCTTTTCAACATACATGACATCTACATTATGCCGCAATAGATGGTCTTTCCAATAAGGCAAATCCCAGAAAATACTTTTCTTGTGCCAATTGTGATTTTCTCCACAACCGTCAACGGGGTGGTGGCCATTACCCCCACATTCAGGAGTTCGCTCTGCACCAAAATCTCGTAACTGTTCCAATATGCTGCAACCATCTATCTCAGGAGGTGGACCATATAACACTTGTAGATTCTTCCTAAAATGTCTTTTAGACCGACGATATGGATGATTTGCCGGTAAAAAACACCTATGGCAATCAAACCATGAAGTCTTCCTTCCGTGCTGCAGTTGGAATGTTGTAGTATTGTCTTGGCAGTAAGGACAAGCCAATCTTCCATGCGTTGTCCATCCAGATAACATACTGTATGCCGGAAAATCGATTATGGTCCACATAAAAACCGCACGCATGTTGAAATTCTGCTAGACTGAAACATCAAATGCCTCAACACCATGCTCCCACAACATCTGCAACTCATAGATCAATGGTTGGAGGAATATATCGAATGACCGTCTTGGATGATCAGGCCCGGGAAGTAGAATTGAGAGAAATAGGAACTCTCGCCGCATACACATAGATGGAGGCAAATTGTAAGGTGTTACGATGACCGGCCACAATGAATATTGTCTTCCATGCTTTCCAAATGGGTTGAAACCATCAGTGGATAAGCCGATGTATACATTCCGTCGTTCGTATGCAAAATCTGGATATACGGATTGAAAATGTTTCCACGCTTCCGCGTCAGAAGGATGCGTAATATCTCCATCTTGACTATGCTCTGCATGCCATCTCATAGCCTTAGTTGTGCGGTCAGATTCATACAGCCTCTTTAACCTCTCTGCTAAGGGTAAATACCACATCCGTTTGAATGGAATCTTCACTCTGCCACTTTTGTCCTGGAACCGTGGTTTCTGGCAAAATTTACATTTCTTTCAGTTCTCATCTTCTCTCCAGTATAGCATACAGTTGTCGATGCACACATCTATAACCTGGTAGGGCAAACCAAGACCGGCAACAAGTTTTTGGACCTCGTAGTATGATGCTAGGGAAAGATTATCTTCTGGCAAAACATGTTTCACGAACTCGGCGAATGCATCAACACATTCTTCGGACAAATTATAATCAGTCTTCAGGTTCATCATCCTACTAGCAGAAAATAACGGTGAATGACCTTCCCTACAACCGCTGTATAGTGGTTGCTTTGATGCGTCTAACATATCGAAAAACCTTCGAGATTCTAAATTAGGTTCTTCAACCCAATCACCGTCATAACCACCCGACTGCAAATTCTCTCTAAACGCATTGTTAACCATCGCAACCATACTTACCCCAACATCTACTTCTGTTGTACGTTCTCCTACGCTATCCGGAACATAAGGTTCATTACTACTAGTACTACCATATTCGTAATTGCTTTCTCCATGTAAATACCAAACTTTATATCCCGGCCTAAATCCATATCTATATAAGTGGTTCCAAATAGTATGAACCGCAACACTAATTCTATTACAGCAATTAGAACATGGACATTTGATATCCTGACCTTTTTTTGCCACTTCTTGATTTCTGGGTAAATTCATGAACTCCATTATACCTTGAGCGTATTCGGACGTTAATAAGTTCGAGCCCATATCCATCATTGGCTCGTCCATCCATGACCGAAAATATGAACTCATCGCTAACAAATTTTTTGTTGTTTGAAATTTTGTTATGAAGGAATGAAGAAATGTGCAAACTTATATAGAACGGATTTCCGTCGGAAAACCGTCATAAACCTCCGACATAACACCCCACCAATCCCATCGGGCAACACAGACGATATGGTAACCACTCAAACTTTGCCGACATCGGAAATCGTCGGAATTCCGTCGGTACATCGAAAAGTCGGATTTCCGACGAAATTCCAACAAAAAATAATCCATCGGAAATCCGTCGGTTTCTTATGACGGATTTCCGACGGATTAATTTTTTGTCGGAATTCCGTAGGACTGCCGTCGGAAAATTCCGACGGATATTACGTCCGTCGGAAATTCCGTCGGTTTATTGATTGTTTTCTTGTAGTGATTCATTCATTATGGACATTGGACAAAAAACAAGAGACCCTACGTGAAAAATGTTACTAACTAGCAAAAAAATGTAGTTACAGTAACGGTTAAAAAAGTATCTATAAATGCTTACACGAGGCGGTACTCAAGAACACACAAAACTCAAACTCTCTAGTAAGAATATTTTCAACAATGGCTTCAAACAAGCTTGTGTTCTTCTTCTTAGCTTGCCTCTTCATGCTCACATTCTCCGACGACAACCTTGTGGCTGGTGATTCCGACAAAGTGAAGCTCAATCTTTACTACGAATCACTTTGTCCCGGTTGTCAAAATTTCATCGTCAATGGTCTAGTCAAAATCTTTGACACCGATCTCCACACAATCACCGATCTTACACTCGTTCCTTTCGGTAATGCAGAAGTCTCTGAGGATTCCACCATCGCTTGCCAGGTTCTTTTCAAATTCTCTCCTAGTTTTCTTTTTGACTTTAGCTAGCCAAAATTTTCCCATTGATTTGATTTAAAGTTTTCTAGAAATGATCTACAAGATTGTAAATGATCCCTACCAAAATTTGAAGGGTTATTCTCTACTTTCTTATACCCATTTCTAATTAATTATGTTTTGGGAAATTTTGTGAAGCATGGAGAAGAGGAATGCAAAGTAAACGCTATTGAAGCTTGCGCCATAAACACTTGGCCCGATCAGGTGCATTTATATTTACTATATGCAGTTTATACTATTATTAGAATTTTATTTGAAAAATGTGATGTTTTTTTTGGAACGTATAGAAAATGCACTTCTCCTTCATACGATGCGTTGAAAAGGACACGGAAAACTGGGAAACATGTGTCCCTGAATCAAGTGCGAAATCCATCAATGATTGTTACAACAGTGATCTCTCTAAAAAGGTATACATAAAACACTTATAATATACTCAAATTTTATAATTCTTACATAACCTTATTTTAACCATTATTTATTATTGGTTATTGTAGCTCATACTTGGGTATGCAAACCAGACAACTAGCTTGAAACCGCAACATGAGTACGTACCATGGGTCACACTCAATGAGACACCACTAAATGAAGTAGAACTCTTCTTTTTTATGAATAATCTTTCTCAAAAGTAATTTACATTTTTCAATCAAATAAAAGTATGATTATTTTAAATTTTTTGGGGGATATGCAGGATATTGGTGATTTTGTGGCCAGAATCTGCAAAGCTTACAAAGGAAAGACTGCTCTACCAAAAGTCTGCAAATCCTCTGCCTTGTCCAAGAAGAAAGTGTCGAAGTTTCAACTCTCTTATGTCAATGAAGCTATCAATTAATTATCAAAATACTTTATTGCACTAAGATGCATTTAAGCTTCATGTTATAAGCAAAATGATAAATAAAATACCATTTTCTAAATTTTAATGTCTTAGTGTTTGACTCAAGAAGCCTTCTGATATTTCTATTAAAAAAATAAAAAGCCTAAATTGAACTATATTAAGACCATTTCTACAAGTAATTTCTATATTAAGACCATTTCTACGATATTTTTAAAGATTACTCCCCGAAAAATATTGAGCTAGTAATCTCTAGAAATAGGATCGTTTTAATTTTTTTCACAATATGTTTTTGGAGGTCTTTGTTATCTGTCCTTTGTAACTCATCCTTCATATTACAACTCAAAAGAGCATTGCTCTACACTTTCTTGGTTTCCATAAAATTACCGAAGCTTACATATTCATTATTATCCGTATAGATACGAGTAAATAGTCAAACTTATTCTGAGGACTATTAGTTGTTTAACACACTAACTAAACATAAAAGACAACAATGTAGCATCTACTGGCTTAAAAAATTACCAAAGTTCTTCAACATTAAAGTGAATACTGAAATTTGGGAAGAAATGACAAAACTCTTTTAGCTGGAATAGTTTCCCAAAGTTCTTCAACGTTGATTCACTATATTTTTCTGCTATATCTTTCGAAACCTATTAGAATATCATTTTTTATAAGATTTTACAAAATTTACTAAGCATGTATAGTATTAACCAGAAGAAGCCTCTCACAGTGCCATCTTATTCCGTCCCGGCTCTTCTCATGCGTCCTCACCAATCCCACGAAGTCCTCATCAATCCCACAAATCAAATGCTTCATGAGACCTTTCTAGTGTCCAAAATTTTCTTTATCTAACATCACCGGTTGGGGATAACTATGAGTTCCTTCATTGTATACATGTTCATCACAGGATCTCAATCTGTTAATATAACACTAGAGAGTATGTAACATAAGGTAAATCTCAGCGACAACGTTTGCTTCAATAAAAACCATGTAAAGAAACTTTACAAGACTTGTTTAATTAGAATTACTCGATCTCACACAATGATTCGAGACTGGCGAATTCTCAATCTACCAAATTCTCACAACATAACAACATTTTTTGTAACACTCTTTGTTTATTCACCAAGAACTCTAATTAGCATCTTGATCGAAGTATTTTTAATAAATAGTCATAATCACAAGTAAATTCTCATATTTCTGTTTACCTTTGAATTTTTTTTTTTTTGAAACTTTTTCAAACGTTTGCTTAAACAAAAACCATTTAAAGAAACTTTACAAGACTTGTTTAATTAGAATTACTCGATCTCACACAATGATTCGAGACTGGCGAATTCTCAATCAATGACTTAGAATTTCTATTAGATATATTTGAAGTTTCTTTTTTCTAATATCAATCAATATATTCTTATCAAACACGAATGATTAGTATTTCATCACTTAGTTTTTTTCTTTCTATAATGTTCTTTTTAAATAACATCAATTTTGTAAATTTTTATGTGTCCACATGTTGGTAAACTAAAAGAAAAACAATGCATACTACACATAAATATTATTAGAACGGAACATTTGTAATTTTCCCTAAATATGGTATTAGTTATTTTTAATTTGAATTTGTAATTAATGACACTAATTTTTTAGTCCAAATGTTGCGATAATGTTAATTACAAAATAAATATATCAAACGGATATAATAAATTAATTTATATATATTGTCGAATTTGCTCGCTCACGTGTTCAATCTTGTATCAAGATTTGAAATATTACTATTTAACTGAAACGTTATTATTTAACAGAACGATTTAATTCACATGGCTAGGCTCGCATGTTTAATCTTGTAACAAGATCTCAACTATTATTATTTAACTGAAACGCTGTACTATATCTATAATATTTTGATGTTTACCTAATTAAACTCAATTCATGAGAGGATGCTACGTGTCATCTACTCTTTTGATATTTGTCTTTTTAATTTATTTAATAAAAAAAAAAAACTTAAATGTTTTTATAACTTAACAATTAATACCAACAATAGCTAATTCCAACAATTAAATGCGTTATTGTTAACTAGATATTTTGTTTAAATCTAAAAATAAAATACACAAAAATTTAAGAGTTTAGTTTTTATATAAGTAATTGGGATTTTTTTTTTTTAAGTTACAAAAAAGAAGTTTCGATAAATAGAAACGTAACATCAACAAAAACAACAAAAACAATGTTGCGAAAAAATGATTATAAGATTTTTAAGATTGTTAGAATCCTTTTTGAATAAATATTTTTGTTTAAAATCCTCACAATTTCTAAAGTCAATTTCTCAATCATTCCCTAATGCAATTTATACAATTTGTATTGGACATAAATCAATTAATCACTTCACCAATAAATTAGTGTTAAAGACAAAGAAAATGAGACAAAAATACTATAAAACATCAGTTATTCTTTCACTAAGATTTAGAGTTATAATGAAATAAACACAAACATGCATTCCAACATCTTTGTTGAAATGATGCAAATGTTTAGGTAGAGTCAAAAACATATCATAACATTTCTAATCAATAATTTATTTTTTTACAAATGTATTTGATGCAACAAAAAAAATTACCAATCATTTTTATTAGAAAATCATACAAGTTAGGGATTTGTGCTAAAGAGTTGTCTTATACATATTGTAATTTTATGAACGGTTTTTTTTTCCATATAACATTGTATATGTCTAACAATTTGCTTCAATTATTTAGTTTTATAACCTAGATAATTAATTACTATAAACATCAAATTTATGTAATATTAAATATACATTTAGTCAATAAGCTAACAATTACTTCATATTCTATCATGTTAATTTTTAAACCCACGCAACGCATGGGCAATCCCTAGAAGTTTAATATTGTTTGTTTATATTTTATTTAGCGAAAAATGAAACGGAAAGTTTTGTTTATTCAAATACACTAGGCCAATAGCCGTGCATACGCGCGGGTTTTCTTTTATATAATTTTTCTTAAATTATGCACATATTCATATTTATAGTGAAATATGAATATAGTTTGTTTACAAAAAATGGCCATATTTTTTTTTTATCAAATATGTTTATCTCGAAAATACTCTTTTAATTTTTCTTTCGGAAATAACTTAGGAACCAAGTTGAACACTTTTTGATCTAACCACATACACTAATATGAATACTGCTAAACCAGGTGTTCAATGTTTGGAGTTTTAATTGTTAAACAGTATGTGTTGTATATTTTCTAATCACAAACATAAATGTGGAGTATAAGCCCTTAGTCACTAACAATTGTCATTTTTTAATGGTCGCATGGATATTTTAGGGAAGAATACATGTATTTCATTGAATTCGTTGTTTGTGAAGTAATTAACTTTTGTTGGTCGATATTACCATGATGTAATAAGTGTTTGTATATCACATTTTTTTAGTGTTCCTTTCATATATTTAATTATGGAAATACTGTAGTTTAATTGTGTTGGGAGAGAGACCAGAGTAGTAAATTATAGAAGAGATTAACGTTCCACATAGTTTGAGTGTTGTTAAGATGTTAATTTTTTTTTTTTTTACGAAACCCTTTCAAATGAATTTAACATGTAAACCAATTAGTGAAGAAAATGTTCCAATAACCATTTATGCAATAATGGAATGTAAAGAGAATTCGTTTAGTAATGGGTTTAGAATGAGTTTGAGAACGTTTGATTACAATGAAAACTGGGATCTTTCATTTTGAGTGAAGCCATCAATTTAGTCTTCTTGTATCGGTATTATCATCAACAAAACTACCTCCTTGTTCACATATTCAGCCAATGCTTCGGCATTGCGTGGACCCTCATACTTGTAATAAGAAAACATCATTCACTATCCAATAAACAAAACTCTGTCCACCATCTTTGGCAAAGCTTATCAGGGGCATGGCGGTGAATGAGCGGCTCAACCATCGACATATCCGGGATTCGGCGGCTTGTCCCCACTGTGGCGTTTCGCTTGAGACTATTAATCATGCACTTTTTACTTGTCCCCAGGCGTTGGAGACATGGACTATGTCTGGAATTACCACTCAGGATCCAGATTTCCCTTCAGAGAGCTTACGATCAAATTTCGATACTCTCTTCTGGCGACTACCTCAGGCTGATAGCCTCTCCACACTCTCTCATGCTTTTCCCTGGATTTTATGGTATATTTGGAAGGCCCGGAACGACAAGATCTTCAACACAGTCACCCGTTTACCGTCTGAGACTTTGACTTATGCTCTCAAGGAATCAAGAGAATGGCTTCAAGCGAATACAAATGAACAGGTGGTTAATCCACAACATGAGCTGGACATCAGCATGCCAGTGGCCACTTTCACATGTTTTGTGGATGGTTCGTGGAAGCGGGAGGATAGAACGAGTGGAGTAGGATGGGTTCTACAACTTCAGGATGGGACGACTGACCTGCTAGGTCTCCAGGGGAACTTGCGAAGTATTTCCCCCCTTCATACGGAATTGCACGGTCTACTTTGGGCTATGCGGTGCTTAATTCGGAAGAGACGTTATTGCTCTACATTCATCACAGATTCCACAGATTTAGTGAAAATGGTGGAGTCTCCTCACGAATGGCCAACCTTCCAACCAGAATTGCGTGATTTGGCAATCCTCCGGGAATCTTTCCCAGAATTCGATCTCATCTACCGGCATCGGGAGAACAATAAGAGGGCGGATTTGTTAGCGAGGAGTGCGCGTACGCGAAATACAACTTTCAACTTCATTAGCACCTCCGTTCCGTATTGGTTTTCAGATACAGATAATGTATTTGCTTAATCGATATTGAGGTGTGCCCGTGACAAAAAAAAAAAAAAAAAAAAAAAAAAAAAAACTTTGTCCACTAATAATCTGCTTTGGGAATCTGTTTAAATGCTTACTTTACAGGTTCAAGTGATCTTTCACGAAACCATTGAATGGTTGGATTATCAACTGACATTATATTTGGACCAGAAACTCTCATGCTCATCACCAGTGCCGTCCCTGCTTTAAAGCAAGGGATGCATGTGCTTTAAGCCACAATTTAAGACGAAAATTTTTGGGCCACATATACAAAAATTATATATAGCTATAGTGGTCTGACACTAGTTAAACTTATAGCCATGTCACAAGTTCGAGCAGCCTGTGTCACGTTTTTTTAACTACTTTTTTCCACACAAATTTTCCTTTTTTTAAGTGATTTCTTTAATTTTATTCCTTTTTTAATTTCGAGTGAGAAAAGAAACAAAAAGTCACGGCCTCGTCAAAGAGAATAGGAAAAGTCCGAAACCCTTTCTTCCTCCCTCGCTGATCTTTTACCGGATAATCAACCAGAAGGAAGAGATTTTGGGAATCGATGATCTAACGAAGATCGAAACGCGTAGATTTCTAAGAAATCGGGTAATTTTTTCTGTTTCTTTTCTTACGATTTGGGTATGCAATTCGATGAAAATAGTGATAATCTAATGCACAAAACTGTGTTGATAATGATGAATTTATGATAGAGTAGTGAATAGTGGTTCTAATGAACTAGTGATGTTGTCATCAGTACTGGTTGTCATGTTGAATAGAAAACTCTTTATTTTATTTTTCATTCTCCTTCTCCTTTCTTCACTTCACGTATTGCCATATTTCCATTTAATTTGATCATTGAACCGTGACTTGTTGGAAAAATTAGTAAATTACTAAAATAAACATAAAATGGAGAAAACATGTGTGGTTGTGTGAATGTATCGTGTCTACCTGCTCATCTATCTAATTAGATCAAATTAATTTATCGTTGTTTTTTTCTAGGCTCTGTTTCATGTTCTAACAGAAGCTCTGTTTTTCTCAACTGACATCATATTTGGACCAGAAACTCTCATGTTCATCAGTCATCACAGTCCACCTACAACTACAAATACACAAGTTAACCCACTGAACATCCTCAGAAAGACCCATAGGTAGAAGCATTTTGGGTCTGAAGAATCCCGAGTTTCCAATCTCCACCCACTTCCCTAAACCTTCATGATAGCTGAAATCCATGAACACCCAAAGTTTTACCTTTTGTCTCTGTTTATGCATTTTAGAAGATTATATTTTTTTACCAATCACCTGAACATCTCCATGCTTGGCCCTGTATAAGGGTTGTAAGCTGGCTTGCAGCACAGTTTCGAGATCGCTGAAAAGCATGATCGTGTAAAGAGGTTGTTTCTGTCTCGAGCATAAGCGAACCAAAGTTAAGATTCAATGATATACTTAAGGAAGAGTTTACCTAAGTCTGAGAAGAATTCATTTAATACACCAATCAGATTTCCCTATGTAAGGCCCCAATCACATATCAGACCTTATCAAAACATGGGATCATTTTACTGATTGAAAATGAAATTAAAAAAAATGTTTGACGGAGCATGATGTTAAATTTGAAATATGGAGACCCATCGGTAGAAGCATTTGATAATTAGTAGTATTATACCTTCACTTTGATGGAATCTGCAGGTGGGTCCAATCAAGAAATTATGGGTGGGCAAATTATCCGAATCCGAAATCCGAAACCGAACCCGACCGAAAATAAACGGTTTGGATCTATATTGGTTATTGTTATATAACCGAATGGTTTTCAATTTGTTTTATTTTGGATTTCGGTTCGGTTCGGATATATCCGATAACCGAAGTAGTAACCGAACAAACCAAGTATATAGAAACAATGTATATCTTCTACTTATGTTCTTTTTTTCACATTTTATACAATTTTTGAAGTTTGAACCTTGTTAAATGAATAAAACTCATTTTTTCTTTATTTTGGTCTTATATTTGAATTTGAGCATTCTTTTTATTATTATACCTTATTATTAATGTCATTAGTAGTCTTATACTTATGTTTGGGTTTGGATAAAACCGGATCCGAATCGAATCCGATAAGACTTTGGATGAGTTTTGGATCTTAAAATCAATAGCAAATCCAACCTGAACCCGAAAGGATCCGAACCGATCCCGATCCGTTATAGAAATATACCCGAATGGTATTAGTAAATCACAATCCGAAAATCCGAAAAACCCGTACCGAATCCGACCAATAATCCGAACACCCACCCCTACAAGAAATGGGAGCATTTGAAAGTTTTTTTATGGTGTCAGATGACCTCTTCTTCATGTTCTATAATGTCATATTTTATTCGGCGTTATTGAAAATAACAACATTTCTACTTATCATTTTACTCTAAAATTAGTTTTCTATGTGAAATTGTATGCTTTAAATCGAAGAAAATCGTGTAAAACAACCAAAATATGAACAAATAAATAAACATGATTAAAATCTATGAAAAGAATATAAAGTTAACAATAAATTTACACACATAAAAGGATATTTTTTAGAAATTTTAGGTTTAGATAATTGTAATTTAATATATGAATTCCAATTTTCATAGGCGTTGCCAAAATTTTAGTCCTTTTAGTCTTAGATCTTCATCTTTAACCTCTTAATTTACTAAATAAGCTTTTTCTTCACGTGTCATTTTTTTACTCCGTCTATCTTATTCTTCTGACAAAAACAAAACAAAAATAACTAAAAATGAGCACGATTTGATGTATATTTTAAATTAGGATGAAGAAATTAATAAAACATGTATAATATTATTTCTAATGCTTCACTACAATTAGAAGATGGTGTTTGCAGTTTTGAAATGGAAAACTAAGATCTATAAAATTACTGTCTTAACAATCTTTGAACGCTATAACAATGACCCAAATATTTTGATGGGTTAGGCCACTTGTCTCTGTAACATCTCGAAACCAAAATAGAGATTTTGGTAGGGGTGTCGATCGACACGAAGGGTAGGTGTTGATCGACACCAGTGGTTCGATTGTGTTTTCGGTTCAATTTTAATTGCGCGGTTTGGGTCGGTTTGGGTGCGGAACCCTAGGAGGTCGTATATAAGGGATCCAGCCGCAGATGATGGACGTTTTTCAGAGAAAAAAGCGTGAGAAAAGTTGGAGAAGAAATTTTTTAGGGTTCTTGAGAGAAAAGGGTGTTTCGAGGTGATTCGGGAGCCGTTTCTTGTGGTGTTTCGTCCTAGAGGCTTGTGTGATTGTTGAGAGCAATTGAGCGGTGGATATCAGTGATTTCCAGTGAAGGAATTGCTGCTCGTGGTTTGATTTCGTAACCTTTCCGTTTTCTTCGTCGAATCGAGGTGAGTGCGTGATCGTGGTTATGGGTAATCAATGTTAGGGTTTGTGTGAGTGATTGATGGTGTTGATTCGTTGATATAATTGATGTTCATGTGATTATCGTATTGTTTATTGTTGATAAGGATTCTCGAGGAAACGGAGTCGAGCCATGTAAGGATTTGGTCGATTCCGATTTCTGTGTCGAAGTGTCGATCAACACCTAGAGGAAGTGTCGATCAACACACCTCGGGATTTTTGTGTTGGTTTGTGTTCGTGGATAGAGTGTCGATCGACACCTAGTGGTAGTGTCAATCGACACCCTGTCGGAATTGTTGTGTATATGATTTGTGTGTCGATCGACACCCACTACAAGAAAACAAGTTGTTTTCCAACGGAATTTTTTTTCCGTCGGAAATCCGTCTGCCAAATCCGACGGCCTTCCGACGACCTATCGACCAAAACCGTTCCGTCGGAATTCCGTCAAATTATTCCGACGGAAATGTACACCGTCGACATTCCGTCTATATTCCGTCGGAAAACACCGAGGGAATACAGACGGCAATGATTTGTCGTTATTTTCCGACGGCGTTTCGACGGAATACCGACGGAATTCGGACTTTCCGATGTCGGTAACGTTTGATTGGTCAGCATGGACGGACGTATTTCCAACGGACAAAATCCGTCGGAAAAAGGGACGGATTTCCGACGGAAGTCCGACGGTTTCCAATGTCGGCAAAGTTTGAGTGGTTGTCATATCGTCTGCGGTGGCCGATGGGATTGGTGGGGTGTTATGTCGGAGGTATTGACGGAATTCCAACGGATTTCCGACGGAAATCCGTTCTACATAAGTTCGCAGAATTCTACATTCCATGATAACAAGATTTCGAGAAACAAAAAAAAAAACTATAAAGATGAGTTCATATTTTCGGGCATGGATGGACGAGCCAATGACGGATGAGGGCTCGGACTTATTAAGGGACGAGTACGCTCAAGGAATATGCGAGTTCATGAATTTACCCAGTAATGTAGAAGCAGCCAAAAAAGGTCAGGATATAAAATGTCCTTGTTCTAATTGCTGTAATAGAATTAGTGTTGTCGTTCATAATGTTTGGACTCACTTATAAAGATATGGTTTTAGGCCGGGATATAAGGTTTGGTTTTTACATGGAGAAATGAATTATGAATATGGTAGTACTAGTAGCAATGAACTTTATTTTCCGGATAGCGTAGGGGAACCTACAGCGGAAGTAGATGTTGGGGTAAGTACGGTTGCGATGGTTAACAATGCGTTTAGAGAGAAATTGCAGTCGGGTGGGTATGAGGGTGATAGGTTTGTAGAACCTAATTTAGAATCTCGAAAGTTTCTCGATATGTTAGACGCATCAAAGCAACCACTGTACAGCGGTTGTAGGGAAGGTCATTCACCGCTATCTTCTGCTAGTAGGATGATGAACCTGAAAACTGATTATAATTTGTCCGAAGAATGTGTTGATGCATTCGCCGAGTTCGTGAAAGATGTTTTGCCAGAAGATAATCTGGCCCCATGATCATACTACGAGGTCCAAAAACTTGTCGCCGGTCTTGGTTTGCCCTACCAGGTTATAGACGTGTGCATCGACAACTGTATGATATACTGGAAAGAGGACGAGAACCGAAAGAAATGTAAATTTTGCCACAAACCCCGGTTCGAGGAGACAAGTGGCAGGGTGAAGATTCCATTTAAATGGATGTGGTATTTACCCTTAACGGAGAGGTTGAAGGGCTGTACGAATTAGAGCACACAGCTAAGGCTATGAGATGGCATGCAGAGCATAGTCAAGATGGAGATATTACGCATCCTTCTGACGCGGAAGCGTGGAAACACTTTCAATCCGTATGTCCAGATTTTGCATACGAACGACGGAATGTATACATAGGCTTATCTACTGATGGTTTCAACCCATTTGGAAAGCATGGAAGAAAATATTCTTTGTGGCCGGTCATCGTAACACCTTACAATTTGCCTCCATCTATGTGCATGCGGCGAGAGTTCCTGTTTCTCTCAATTCTAGTTCCCGGGCCAGAGCATCCAAAACGGTCACTCGATATATTCCTCCAACCATTGATTTGTGAGTTGCAGATGTTGTGGGAGCATGGTGTTGCGGTATATGATGTTTCAGTGCAGTAGAATTTCAGCATGCGTGCGGTTCTTATGTGGACCATAAACGATTTTCCAGCGTACGGTATGTTATCTGGATGGACAACGCATGGAAGATTGGCGTGTCCTTATTGCCAAGACAATACTTCAGCATTCCAATTGCAGCACGGCAGGAAGACTTCATGGTTTGATTGCCATAGGTGTTTTTTACTGGCAAATCATCCATATCGTCGGTCTAGAAGACATTTCAGGACGAATGTACAAGTGTTACATGGTCCACCTCCTGAGATAGATGGTCGATGCATGCTGGAACAGTTACGTGATTTTGGTGCAGAGCGAACTCCTGAATGTGGGGGTAATGGCCATCACCCCGTCGACGGTTGTGGGGAATATCATAATTAGCACAAGAAGAGTATTTTTGGGATTTGCCTTACTGGAAAGACCATCTACTACGGCATAATCTAGACGTCATGCATGTTGAAAAGAATTTCTTTGACAACATCATGAACACCATTTTAAACGTCCCAGGAAAGACCTAAGACAACTGGAAGTCTAGATTCAACTTGCCATTGATTTGTTCAAGGCCATCTCTTCATGTTTCGGCTGGTAGATTGCCGATGCCTGCGTACCGGTTAGACGCTGCTCAGAAAGAAGTTTTTTTCGAATGGTTCAAAAAATTTGTAAAATTTCCAGACGGCTACGCATCTAATCTACGTAATTGCGTGGATTCGACGGAAGGGAAGTTTATAGGAATGAAGAGTCATGATTGTCATGTCGTGATGCAGCGTCTTCTTCCATTTGTATTTGCATATCTTCTTCCAGAACCTATCCACCAAGCAATTGGAGGTATATTTCTTACTCCCATTAGTTTCTTACTATCATAATATTACTATATATGTACTAACTTGTTTAATTTTCGTTTATAGGAGTTGGTGCATTCTTCCGAGTTTTATGTTCAAGAACGCTTACCGTCCACGGGATACGTAACTTGGAGGCCAATATCCCGGTTCTCCTTTGTAATCTCGAGAAGATATTTCCACCGTCTTTTTTTGACGTTATGGAACATCTTCATATTCACCTCCCACTAGAAGCAGCCTTCCGAGGCCCTGTTCAATACCGATGGATGTATCCGTTCGAGCGTTACATGTTCCACCTGAAGAAAAAGGTTAAAAATTTGAGCAAGGTTGAGGGATCTATTGTCGCACAAAGCCTAAACGAGGAAGTCTCACACTTTGTCGAATCTTACTTTCCATCGGAAGTTTGTACTAAGGCGAGACGTCCTGCACGACATGATGATAGAGGTGAGAAAGCATTCTATTCCTTGGTTGTTCCTGAGTTGTTTGCCCAAGTTGGTCGAGCAAGTGGAAAATGAAAGAAACGCATACTATCAGCACAAGAGGTCACACATTTGCATACGTATATACTCAGAAACTGTGACAAAATGTTGGAGTACGAAAGGTATATCAGTTATTATAATAAATTTATGGAATTATTTGCCTTCATCAACTAATGACTATTATGTTATAAGATCTACATGTCTCTCGCACGTGATTACCATTACGGTAAGACAGATGCCGAACTTGTTGTATTGAAGGATGAAGAATTTCCGGGATGGTTGAAATGTTATGTAAGTTTAATATAATTACTTACTCTTACTTTTCCATGTTTTCACGTTCATATGTTACTTATATCTTACTTATATCATTTTTAGGTTTCTGAAAGTATAGCAAGTGGTCAATCACTCCCGTCATGGTTAGTGGACTTTGCTCATGGTTTACGCAGCACCGCGACTTCATATCCCAAGTTTTGCACTAGGGGATATTCGTTCAGGATCCGTGAGGAAGGACGTCAAATGTCAACTTCGGACTATGATATTTTGGCGCAATCCGGTGATACCATGTACTATGGGATTTTAAAAGAAATCTTGGAAATCCACTATCCAGGAATGGTGAACTTGAGGTGCATTGTGATTATGTGCGATTGGTATGACCCATCCGATGGTCGAGGGGTTCGAGTTGACCCTCTTGGTGTTATTTCGATAAATTTAAGCCGGAAACTATAGTATTACGATCCATTTATCCTTGCGTCTCAAGCTGACCAGGTATCAATCATACCCTCTTGTACATAAGTATGATTGGTCAGTGGGTATGGACGGATTTCCGACGCACTTAATCCGTCGGAAGTAGTGTCGGATTTCCGACGTCATTCATACGGAATCCGATGTCGACAAAGTTTTATTGGTTAATAAAGCGTCTGCAGTGGCCGATGGGATTGGTGGGGTGATATGTCGGATATTTTGACGGATTTCTGACGGAATACGATGTCGGCAAAGTTTTAGTGGTTAATAAAGCGTATGCAGTGGCCGATGGGATTGGTGGGGTGATATGTCGGATATTTTGACGGATTTCCGACGGAATACGATGTCGGCAAAGTTTTAGTGGTTAATAAAGCGTCTGCAGTGGCCGATGGGATTGGTGGGGTGATATGTCGGATATTTTGACGGATTTCCGACGGAAATAAGTTTTATATAAGCCTCACATCTCTGCATTCCTTCATCAAATAATTTGAACACAAAATCATAACACACAAATATTCAATTGCGTAATGGCTAACAGAGATCTATGGAATTATTATATGCTAAACCGAGCCCCTGGTCAAAACCCTCGAAACACAACTCTTGTTCCTTTAAGCCCTCCTTACGATAACTTAAATGTTACTAATGCTGAAGCGACAATTTCACTCCATCCAACTGAACAATCCCAGATCCAAACGCCCGTAATACCGGAACCTGACCAAGTCGTACGGCGAGGACTGTTTCGCAAGAGGTCTCATGATGCAAAGGTGATGCGAGGTGAAAGTTCTCAGACACGCCCCACACAAGATTTTATTTCTGAGGTCATTAACGAGGCACCACAAGCTGACCATGATTTTAGTAGTCCGCGGTGGACTTCTACTATCGATTACATAATCCGGGAAGGTATATGTATATAATTATCGTTTTTACTTTTACAGTAATGATTGTAGCTGACAAATACAAAATCTATCATTCATAAATGTAGGTTCTTATCACAATAGGACAACACCATTCTGGACCCACATTGCAGAAATTCAATCCCCGCGTTCACAATTTGTGAAAATAAAAAAGGTTTACGTTTCCGTCCAATTTTATTAACATTTAGAAACACAATTTATCTGACAAGTTTATTCTATTTAATTATGAGATTGTGGCTATGCTCTTTTCTTTCACCCTCAATGAACAGGGAGATCTGCTTGTAACCTTAAAAGATCCATGCACCATAACATCTTCAAGAATGACGAGTACCTAAAGAATGTTACCGTTTGCCGTTTTGATAGGAACTCAAAGTACCTAAACATCACAGAGCAGAACATTGTTAAGGTAGTTACACCATATGTTTGTAAATATTTTTGGGAATGGTTAACTATATTCAGTTTTCAAACAGATAATCGGTGTTAATTCGATGATTGCTGAATACCAGTCAACGGAAGTATGCACCATCGAGGAGGAAGATGAAGGAACTACTGGGTACGAATATGAAACAGTTCCAGACTCCGATGAATAATAAATATCTAACCCGTCTTTATGTTGGTTTTATGCTAAATAATTCCCTATTTTGTTATGTTTATCCGGATAATGTTGGTATGTGTAATATTTACTATTTTGGTATTTATATTCATATTGAATGTGTAATGTAAGATTTATGAAAACCAAGACCGTTTTTCATTTGGTTATTTTGTTCGATATAGTTTAAAGTCACGAAATCAAAATTGCCTTCAAAAGTTCTGCCAATCAAAGAGCCAAGCCCGTGAAGCTCACAAGTTCTATCTATGTTGTCTTGGTTTAAATAAATCTCTATCTCGTACACATTGTCGACGGAATTTTAGTTCTAGTATTTATTAACGCGGGAAAAATTAAATATATGTAATAAAAATATTTTGATTACCAAATTTATTAATTAAACAATTTATTCGGCGTAAAAAATTAAATATATGTAATAAAATTACACATCCGTCGGAATTTCGTCTGAAATTAAGACGGTATTCCGACGGATGTTTAATTTTATTACATATATATGTAATTAAAAGAAACATCCATCGGAATTCCGTCTTAATTTCAGACGGTATTCCGACGGATGTTTTAATTTATTACCAAATTTATTTATTAAACATTTTATTTGGCGATAAAAATTAAATATATGTAAAAAATTTAAACATCCGTCGGAATTCCGTCTGAAATTAAGACGGAATTCCGGCGGATGTTTAATTTTAATTACATATATGTACAATAAAATTAAACATCCGTCGGAATACCGTCTTAATTTCAGACGGAATTCCGACGGATATTTAATTTTATTACCAAATTTATTAAGTAAACAATTTATTCGGCGTAAAAACTAAAGTCTTATTAAATAAAATGCAATTGAACAAACTAAATTCTTATTAAATAAAATAAATTTTGAAGTAGACCAACACATGCAACTTAATAAACTAAAGTCTTACTAAAATAAAATAAAATTCTAAGTAAACCAACATTCTTAAATAATAAATCTCAACAGGTAAACCAATTTTCGGATCAATCCTTTCTTGCAAATGATTTGTACCATACAAAAAAAATTAGTCACATAGTAACATATATGAAAAACTAAAAAAATCCTATCTACTAAGATATATTTTATACAAGTCAATATTTACTTCGGGACAAATGGGACTTCGGGAATTCCCGTTCCCGTGTTGTCCTGCCCCATTCCCAAACGGGAATCACTCACTTGCACCATTTGGGAATATAATTCAATATGGAACAGGAATATAGGATCGGGAATGGAACGGAACGGGAATTATGGCCCCCCTAAGTAATAAAATTAAAAAGCCGTCGGAATCCCGTCTGAAATTAAGACGGAATTCCGACGGATTGCCGACGGAAACCCTAATTTTACTTGCCGCCAAACAACCTCGTGATCATCGTCAAAGCGGGAAATCCGTCGGAATTTTCGTCGGAGCTTTTGTATCCGTCGGATTTTCATCTGAATGCCGTCGGGCAGTCTATTAAATCCACATTCTTCGTCTTCACCGCAGACAGATCGAAAAAGTTTTATTTTTTTCTCAAAATTTCCTCCTATTCACCGGATTCTTCGGATTTCTTCGACAATCCACCGGATTTCTTCTCTCAACCGCCGGAAACGCCGGATTTTTCCTCTCACCCGCCGGAGTTCGCCTCTCACCCGCCGGAAACTGCCGGAATCTCCTCTCCACTCATCTTCAATCTTACCAACTTGCATCAATTCAATGTAAGTTTCATTTTGTCATTAAGAAAATTTGTGAAAATTTGTAGAATTTTGCAAAATATGGATTTAGGAATTTAGGTACAATTGTAGAAATTTAGAAATTTTAGGATTTAGAAATTTTGGAATTTAGGGTTTTATGAATTTGGGAATTTAGAAATTAAGGGATTTAGCGATAATGATAATTTTAGAATTTATAAATTAAGGGAATTATCTATGTTTCGTTTTTGGGAATTAAAACCATTAATATAGAAATTTTAATGAATTTGTGGCACACTTTAAAAAATTTTAAAACACTGTTAAAAGTAATTTTAATTATACGATTATAGTTATTATAGTAAAACTTTATGAATTTGAAGGATTTTATAATTTATGGGAATTTGTTAATCTATGATTAATATGTAAAATTTTAAATTTTAAGAAATTCTATTAAAATCCTTACAATTTTAAAAATTTAATAACATTAATAAAACAATTTAAACCTTTAAAATTTTAAAACTAGTTTTCCAAAAAATTTTATAAAAATTTTCAAATTATAAATATCAATTTCCCAACAAAACCTAAATCCATAAACTTCGGATTGTGAATTTTAGGAATTTAGGAATTTTTGTGAGTTTTAGGTTTTAGAGATTTATAGCTTTATGTATTTTGATAAGTTTAGTAATTTACCAATTTAGGGATTTTTTTAGAATGAAAATTATATAAATATTTCCAATTGTAAGAATTTGATTTTCATATGTTTTTTTGATCTTTAGGGACTTTTTAAAATTTATTCTATCATTAATATGAAAAATTTTAAATTTTTATATATCCTATATAGAAAATTTTAAGAAAATCAATTAAAATCCTAAAAATTTTAAAAATTTAATAACATTAATAAAACAATTTAAACCTTTAAAATTATGGAAATCGTAGGGACTATCCGCGATATCATCAGTCTAGAGGAGCTAGGACTTCCAGTAGGGGAGGTCGGAGTGCGAGTGAGACGCATATCCCCGACAGTAGTCCCGACTTAGAGACCCCACACATGTCTCAGCCCCCGGGTACAACCTTCTCAGCTCCCACGTCCATGACCATCGAGCAGTTTGTGGCGCAACCCGGACGTGATAGGTTGACTCGTCTAGATCCAGACACGCCACCTAACACGACCTGGTAAGTCTTATTTAAATATGTATTGGATTAAATTGTTGTACATAAATATTTAACTAAATATTTTAATAGGTTTCAATACTCGAAAAACGGGATTACGGGTTCTATCAACGCAATGATGAATTGCTTGGTAACTAAACCGTATCCCACATACCACGATATGCCAGTGGAGGACCGGGACACTTGGTTCCGCCAATTTGCAGTATTATTTTATTTTATAATTTTAAAATATATTTCCTATATGACTCACGTTTTAATTACTAATGCGGGAATGTGGTGTTTTTGCAGCAAGATTTTACGTGGGACCCACCACTCACTTCGATGGTCCGAAAGGAATTCGACGGAAAGGCTGCGAGGAAGTCCTCGTTGAAGATGAACGAGTGGAAAGATGCGTGGTACAAAAACGGGAAGGTGCCAAAGGTTATGAAACATAAAGACGAGTGTTGGGCTGGACTACTTCGACATTGGGAATTAGAGGCAACTCGGGTGGCTTCAGAGAAAAACTCAACTAACCGCATGAGCGAGCGGAAGGGGAAGGGACCCGCTACCCACAACCTCGGAGCAACGAGCAAGGCTTCAATTGCTCAGAAATTGGTAAGTAGTTAAATAATTCAAAAAAATTTTAAATTCGCTAACGAAATTGTATATGTTAACAGTTTCAGGAGACCGGTGTGTTTCCTTCGAATCTTGATTTGATCAAAGTTTCGCACACCAACAAGAAGACCGGTGAAATTCAAGATCTGATTGCTCGTGAAATCGTGGAAACCGTGCAGAGGCGGCAGGAGCAGTACCTCCAATCGCAACCGATCGAGGAAGGAACTCCGGCGCCCTCCGAAGTTCCAGTCGGGAAGATCAACGAGTTCACCTACGAGGTTAGTAACCGTGTCACTTTTAAACAAATTTCAAAATAACTTTTAATACAACTAAGTTATAAAATTTAATTTCTTTTTATCGTAGGTGACTCCCAAGACCAGAGGCCGTGTGTACGGCCTCCCTGAAGATAGTTGCTCGTCTGTTTCGTCGGTTCGATATGGCGGTGGTAGCAGGTTGGAGGCGGAAAACCGAGAGCTGACCGCGCGGCTTAGGGCAGTGGAGGAAGCGAGAGAGAGAGATAGGGCGGAGGCGGACGAACGGAGAGAGAGAGATAAGGTGGAGGCGGACAAACGCTTTAAAGCGTTGGAACAGAAGATGAACGACTTCTTCAGTACCCGTAGGCCGGAATAGGCCTTTTTAAGTTTTCAAATTTATTGTAAAACTTTAAAATACTTTTCAAACAATTTTAATTTAATCTTTTTTTTAATTTTTTTTATTTTTAAATGATTTATTGTCTTTTATTTATTTTCAATTATTTAATTAGTATTAATTTTTTTTATTAAAAAAATACGAATTCCGTCGTAATTCCGTCGGCATCCTATTCCGTCGGAAAACCGTCGTGTCATATATCCGTCGGAATTCCCTCGGTTCCTTTGTCCCTCGATATTCCGTCGGAATTCCCGGTTCTTCGGAAATCCGTCGGAAACCGCCGGATGTCCGAAACCGTCAGAATTCCGTCGCCGATTGTACTTCCGACGTTATAACAACGGAAGGTCGACGGAATACGGATATCTGTTTTCCGTCGGAGTTCCATCGCAACTGATCGACGGAATTCCGACGGATTTAAATTTTCGACGCGATAGAAACGACGGACCAAATCCGTCGGAAATACGTCGGAAACGGGTCTATTCCGACGGAATTCCGACGGTTTTGGCCGTCGGAATACCGCTTGTTTTCTTGTAGTGACTGTGGTGGTGTGTCGATCGACACTGTGTTGTTGTGTGCAGATTTTTGTTGAATGTTCTTATTATGGTAATTCGAACGTTGTGAACTGTTGATTGGTTGTTCTTATTTTGGTAATTTGAACATTGTGGATTGTTGGTTGTTTGCGTAGTAATTGGCATTATTATCCTTATTATGTAACCGGTAGACGGGATGACCGCCTCGCTGAGTATTTGTGATAATATTCACGCAATTCGTTTTTCCATGTGTTGCAGGTAAAAGTTTGTGATCGTGGAATCATGGCTGGGACGAGAGGATAATTAGGATCTCTAATTATTATTTATGTTGTTGTGTTTTAGAACCTGGTTTAGGTTGCTAGAACTGTTGGATTTAGTTTAATTGGTTTAATGCCTTCCGCTGGTTGTTGTTTGGTTTAATGTGGTGGAGAATTAATATTTATGAGAATATTAATTCGGGGTTAATTGTTTCAGTCTCCACCTCCTATCGTAAGTGATGTGGCCACACTGCGGAAGATGATTCGGCCTAGATACTGAGTCGTTAGAAGTACAAATAATAAAATCACATGTGAAGTAGAAAGCATAGCTCAAGTTTCCGAATTAAAAACTCGGGTTATAGATATTAGTTTCATTTAAAGTGCTGCACCAAAAATACATATGATCGAATACTCGAATGGTAGATAAAAAAGATTTAGTGTGTTTACTTACTACACACTATGGAAATGAGTCAATATTAATATGAGAAAATTACTCAAATGACTTCCAAAAGTCTACTAATTACTCAAATGACTCTCATAAGATGGGGATGTGGGAAATGTCTTTTAAACCTTGTGGTATTTTTAGAATTACAAGAATGCCATTAAAAAAAAAAAAAAGGGTTTTCAACAAAACTCAACTCACGTTTTTTTTTTTGTGTCAACGACACAAAAACGCGATTCCCTCTTCATCTTCTCCGGCGACTCCTCTCTTCTCCGGCGACTCCTCTCTTCATCTTCTCCGGCGGTATCTCTCTTCTCCAACGACTCCAACGGTAAGTTTCGTTTTCTCTTAACTTCTCTTTTCTTCCTTTTATTATATAGATACGAATCGATTTTGTAATTTCTTCTTGTTCGATTTTCGGGTTTGTTCATGTTCGATTTCCGGGTTTGTACATGTTCAATTTCCAGGTTTGTTCATGTTCGATTTCCGGGTTTGTACATGTTCAATTTTTGGGTTTGTTCATGTTCGATTTCCGGGTTTGTTCATGTTCGATTTCCGGATTTGTTCTTGTTCTTGTGCATTTTTAGAAAGTTTTGATGCATTCTACAAATGTAATTGATAATTCCGGTTTTGTTTCGGTGGTAAGAGGATTTTGTAAAAATCTCGAATCCCTAATCTCCAATTTTTTTATGGTAGATTTATTTTTCTTTGATGGTAGATTTATTTTTCTTTGATGGTAGATTTGTTTTTCTTTGATAGTAGATTTATTCTGGTGGACGTGGAGGCTTCGGAGGTGGTGTCATGGTAGATTTATTTTTCTTTGATGGCAGATTTATTTTTCTTTGACGGTAGATTTGTTTTTCTTTGAAGGTAGATTTATTCTGGTGGACGTGGAGGCTTCGGAGGTGGTGTCATGGTAGATTTATTTTTCTTTGATGGTAGATTTATTTTTCTTTGACGGTAGATTTGTTTTTCTTTGATGGTAGATTTGTTCTTGTTCGATTTCCGGGTTTATTGGTGTTCGATTTTCGGGTTTGTTCTTGTTCTTGTGCACTTTTAGAAAGTTTCGGTGCATTCTACAACATGTAATTGACAATTCCGGTTTCGTTTCGGTGGTAGAGAGAGTTTTGTAAAAATCTTTGGTGGTAGATTTATTTTTCTTTGATGGTAGATTTATTTTTCTTTGATGGTAGATTTATTTTTCTTTGATGGCAGATTTATTTTCCATTGATTCCGGTGACGCCGCAAAGACCAAAGCGAGCTCCGACGACCGATTGCGGTGGTAATTGCCGGAGAAGATGAAGCAAAAAAGACAAAACCCGGTAATTACAATAACATGTAATTACAATTCCGTCTTCATGTTCTTGATGGTAGGTTTCGATTCAATTTATGGGTTCTTGTTCTCGATGGTAGATTTATTTTTCTTTGATGGTAGATTTATTCTCTGTCAATGGTATGGTAGTTTTTCTATGTTCAATGTAATGAATTGACATAATTTATATACTCTAAAAATTTGCTCTTTATATAATTTGTTTCCAAATATCTTTAACATCAATTACTGTAACATTAAAACAGAAAACAAGTTAAAATTAAAAACAAAAAAGACATACATAATAATAATACACATATTTAAGCTTCACTAATGGTGCGATTATGATCATATTGACGACAATTAGAACATTCATATTCTTTCTTAGGCTGATACCGCCCCATCTCAGTCTCCAATGCACCTTTTATCCAAAGAAACTAAGTCATATAATAAGTTTACCACCACAATGTTATTTGAATAACTTAAGTCAGAGAACAAGTCTACCACAATATTGTTGTTTGAAGAACCTAGGTCAGATAACAAGTCTACCATAACTTTGTTGTTTGAATAACCTAACTTAGATAACAAGTCTACCACTACATTGTTGTTTAAAGAACCTAAGTTAGATAACAAGTCTACCACAACTATATGACAAACTTCGTCGTATAATAAGTCTACCAAAACTATATGACAAGCTTCGTTGGATAATAAGTCTACCATAACTATATGACTAGCTTCGTTGGATAACAAGTCTACCACAACTATATGACAAGCTTCGTTGGATAATAAGTCTACCATCATAATAAACAAGCTAATAAATCTACCGTAACGTTAAAAAAAAAACAAATATATCATCCGAAAAACAAATCTACCGTAACGTTGAAAAAGAAAACAAATCTACCATAACAACTATGTAATAAGTCTACCATAACAAGTCAAATAACCATCGTCGGATAATAAGTCTACCATCACAATCAACAAATCTACCGCAACGTTTAAAAAGTAAACAAATCTACCATCCGAAAAACAAATCTACCGTCCGAAAAACAAATCTACCATCCGAAAAACAAATCTACCATTCGAAAAACAAATCTACCGTAACGTTAGAAAAGAAAACAAATCTACCGCTGGTTTTAGTACGGTGTGTCTAGTAAACTGAGAAAAGATTGTATAAGTCTACCGTCAAATACAATAAATCTACCACTCAAAACAACTCTACCACCATTATAACAAATCTACCGCTACATCAACTATAATAAATCTACATCAACAAGTCTACCGATCACGAAATTAAATCTACCACGCCAAATTAACTCTACTATCAAAGAAAATAAATCTACCATTCTACGGAAATAAGTCTACTGCTCCAAAATAAATCTACCATTGAAAACAATAAATCTACCATTCGGAAATAAATCTACCACTAAGTGGTACAATAAGTCTACCGCTCGTAAAAAAATCTACCGTTCAAAAAATAAGTCTACCGTTCAAAAAATAAGTCTACCGTTCAAAAAATTAGTCTACCGTTCAAAAAATAAGTCTACCGTTCATAAATAAATCTACCGTAACGGAACGGTAGACTTATTTTTTTAGGCGGGAACTTTTCCCGGCTAAAATTTCAGATTCATTAATGGCAGTCTCGTAAATACGTTTTTTTGTTATCAAAGAAATAGGGGTAAAACGGTCCGAAATTCCAAAAAACGTAATTAAAACTTTTGACCCCCGCCTAAAATTTCAGATTCATTAATGGCAGTCTCGTAAATACGTTTTTTTGTTATCAAAGAAATAGGGGTAAAACGGTCCGAAATTCCAAAAAACGTAATTAAAACTTTTGAGAGTCATTTTAGTAAACTTCCAACTTTTGAAGATTATTCTAGTAAACTTCCCTATTAATATTGGGTTACTACTTTGACACACACAAAAAAAAAAAAAAAAAAAAGAAAGAGACCACGTGAAAATGGCAGCAACAAGTAAAACAAACGATTAAAGTTATCTATAAATGTATACACAAGGCAGTAGTGAAGAGCACACAAAATTCAAAATATTTGGTAAGAAGAATTTTTAACAATGGCATTTTCTTCTTCTTCTTCAAACAAGCTTGTTTTCTTCTTAGTTTGCCTCGTCATGTTCACATTTTCGTACAACAACTTCGTGGCTGGAAATTCCGACAAAGTGAAGCTCAATCTTTACTTCGAATCACTATGCCCCTATTGTAAGAATTTCATCGTCGATGAGCTAGTCAAAATATTTAACACCGATCTCCACACAATTACCAATCTCAAGCTCATTCCATTTGGTAACGCCAAAGTTTCCCCTAATTTGACTGTCACTTGCCAGGCTCTTCATAATCCCTCCCTCTTCTTCTTGATAAATTATATGATTGACTATATCAGTTGTATGTTTTTCTTATACTCTTTTCTAATAATTATATTTTGGGAAATTTTGTGAAGCATGGTGAAGACTGAAGAGGAATGCAAACTAAACGCCATTGAAGCTTGCGCAATAAAAACTTGGCCTAATCCGGTATATATATAATTATTAATCTCATATATATTTATTGTTAGAGAATTTGATTTGAAAAAATGTGATCGTTTTGTATTGCAGAAATTGCACTACTGGTTCATACGATGCGTTGAAAAGAACATGAAAAACTGGAAAATGTCATGTTTTAAGAAATATGGAGGTGAAAAAGCTATCAACGATTGTTACAATGGTGATCTCTCTAAAAAGGTATGTATTATATTTTATATTTATATATAGAAAGAGGAGAGAAAACACTCATAATATATGATTATATAACCATATTAACAATTACTTCTTTTTTTTGGTTATTGCAGCTCATACCTGGTTATGCAAAGCAAACATTGAGTCTGAAGCCGAAACATAAATACGTACCATGGGTCACAGTCAACGGGAAACCACTCTATGATGTATAAACTCTAATTTTCATGAATAATGTGTACTTAATTTATTTACATTCTTTGATCAATTGAAAATGTGGCTAATATATCGGTGATTTTGGTTTTTGGGGATGCAGAATTTTAATGATTTTGTGGCACAAGCATGCAAAGCTTACAAAGGAAAGTCTGCTCTTCCAAAAATCTGCAATTCCTCTGCTTTGTCTAAGTCGCTTGAGAGAAAAGGGTTCAAGCCCCAAGTCTCTTATGCACATTAAGCTATCAATCACTAAGTTAATTATCAAAGAACTTATTGTTTTTTGTATCGCCTAAATAACAAAAAAAAGAGCAATGTTTAGTTATGTTAATGGAAAACATAATTAATAAAGACCTTTTTCTAATGAACTACATTAATACGACACCTAAATCGAAGCAACTAAGCGTAATCTCTACGATATTCTTAAGATTACTCTCCAAAAAAAAAATATTATTTGCCTAGAAATCCACTTAATATCCCTTAGATTACTTTAAATTTCGATCGAGATCATTATTATCAGCAACTTTATATAATAAATTGTGAAATCAATTTTCTGTATTTTGTAAGAACGATCGATAATGAAAACAAAATTTGCTATGTAACTGATAAATTTGATGAGTATATATGAACACAAATGTGTTTAAGAAGAATTATTTTAGGTTCTCATAAGAATAATGTTACAACTTACATTAGTTTATATAGTCTCATAAGACTAGACTTAGTTTCCTAAACTAAGATAAATATTAATGTAAATAATATATTTAGAGATAAAGGTAAATTATCTATTCTAAAGATATTAACATTGATCCACAATTTTCTAGATTCTTCAAGAAACATCTCTTCTTGGCACAAAACATCCATAATCTAAGAGTTTTTGTGGCGTAAAAGAAGTTGATTACATTCAGTTTTGGTTTGATTAATTATCGTTAATTCTTACAAAATACGAAAGTTTTGATTTCATAATTTATAGTATACGAATAATAATGAATTGTAAGCTTCGGTATTTTTATCTGGAAACCAATAAAGTGTAGAGAAATGCTCTTTTGAGTTGTAATATGAAGGATGACATAAAAAGGAGAGATAACAAAGACAATTCCAAACATATACTATGAAAAACTAAACGATCCAATGATATCGTAGATCAAAATTTTGAGTAATATAAGGGATACAAGTGGATTTCATGAGATTACTAGCATGATTAAATGGGCACATATATAATTTGGGGAGGGAGTAATCCTTAAAAACATTGTAGAGATAACACTTGCTTTGATTATAGGCGTCATATTAATTACTTGTAGAAATGGTCTTAATATAGTTCAGGATAGGCTTTATAAAATTTTGAATAAAAAAATCGGAAGGTTCATCAGTCAAACGCGAAAACAGAAAAATTTAGAAAATTGGCATTATATTTATCATTGATTTGACTTATAACGTGAAGCTTAAATGCAGCATAGTGCAATAAATGTTTTGATAATCAATTGATAGCTTCATTGGCATAAGAGACTTGAAGCTTCGACACTTTCTTCTTGGACAAGGCAGAGGATTTGCAGACTTTTGGTAGAGCAGTCTTTCCTTTGTACGCTTTATCCTGCATATCCAAAAACAAAAAAATCACACTTTTATTTGATTGAAAAATGTAAATAATATTGAGTAAGATTATTCATGAGAAAGTAGAGTCATACTTCATTGATTGGTTTCTCGTTGAGTGTGACCCATGGTACGTACTGATGTTGCGGTTTCAAGCTAGTTGTCTGGTTTGCATACCCAAGTAAGAGCTACAAATAACCAATAATTAAAATGGTTATAATAGGATTATGTAATAATTAAAAAAATTGAGTGTATTATGAGTGTTTTATGCATACCTTTTTAGAGAGATCACTGTTGTAAGAATCTTTGATGGCTTTCTCACTTCTTGAGTCCACACATTTTTCCCAGTTTTCCGTGTCCTTCTCAACGCATCGTATGAACAAGTAGTGCATTTTCTACATTCCAAAGAAAAAGCAACATTTTTTAAATTAAATTCTTACACATTTTGTCTGAATTAAAAAAAAAAACAAATAGTATAAACTACAGCTAGTAAATAAATGCACCTGATCGGGCCAAGTGTTTATGCCGCAAGCATCAATAGCGTTTAGTTTGCATTCCTCTTCTCCATGCTTCACAAATTTTCCCAAAACATAGATAATTAGAAATGAGTATAAGATAAACATACAAATGATCTAATTGATCATGTAATATATAGGGGAAACTAATAAAATTAATTAATAAACAAAAAAGTGGAGAATAATCCTTCAAATTTTGGTAGAGATCATTCACAATCTTCTAGATCATTTCTAGAAAACTTTATATCAAAGCATTGTGAGAAATTTGGATAGCTAAATTAAAAAAGAAAACTAGGAGAAAAAATTGAAAAGAACCTGGCAAGAGACGGTCAAATCATTGGAGACTTTAGCATTACCGAAAGGAACGAGCGTAAGATCGGTGATTGTGTGGAGATCGGTGTTAAAAATTTTGACTAGATCATCGACGATGAAATCTTGACAATAGGGATCGAACAAAGTGATTCGTAGTAAAGATTGAGCTTCACTTTGTCGGAATCACCAGCCACGAGGTTGTCATATGAGAGTGAACATGAGGAGGCAAGCTAAGAAGAAGAATACAAGCTTGTGTGAAGAAGAAGCCATTGTTGAACATATTTTTACTTGAGAGTTTGAGTTTTGTGTACTCTTCACTACTGCCTCGTGTATACATTTATAGATACTTTTTTACCGTTAGTGTAACTGCATATTTTACTAATTGGTTACATTTTTCACGTGAGGTCTCTTTGTTTTGACTTATGCGTCACGTGCCATAATGTCTGAATTTTTGTCATTTACAGAGTGAGTAGTGTGTAGGCTTGTAACATACTAATGCTTTTTAGGGATTTACGTGCATTCTAGTCTTTAGTAATAGTGTATATTAGTGTATTAAAGACAGATTTTTACGTGAACTATAAAAATGGGTGAATCTGCTATTTAATAAAATTAAGGGATAAGTTGCTGAAAAGAAACTACGTTTTTTAATAATGTAAGTTGTTAAAATAATGTGACACTGGATAAATAGCATGATATGTTAATATGTTATACACGAAATCGACGATGTTTTGAAAAATATGATTAATAATATATACAAAATTCACATCCACCGGATTCACAAATAAAATAACAAATCATGAGAATGGTAGTACTTGTAACATTAAAAACAGTGAATCATAATTGTTTGGACAAGCAAATAGTATAGCATATATACTTGATAATTGAAAAATAAAAAAACTAGCTGTAAGTTTCTACTTCTATACATATCTGATGCATCTTTCAAATTGCAATATATGGTTACACTTAGTGGGACTCTAGTTTAAAACAAATGGGTTACGCCATTAAATTATGTTTAATAAAAATCATATATTCCAATTTATCAACAAAAACTAAAGTTTCCACTTCCTAAAGAATATTCGCACCCACTTAATACAGTTTATTGCAAATTAATAGAGGAAACGCTGCTTGGAGGTTCTAAAATGTCATGGAGACCATGTCCATCATTGGATCGTACATGCTAAGCCGATTGTCTTGGAAAGTCTTTCCATCATAGAAAATGTTGTATATGCAGAACCGTTTGTCGATGAGAGCTTGTCCATCATGGGAGATGTCTTACATAGAGAGCTGCATCATGGAGGCGTATGTGGAAATCGTTCACCCTAATCGCATAGACAACAAATAGTTGAATATCATCATAATAGGATTTAATCAAATATAATCTAATCATGATGTAATATTTATATGATAATCCAGACGAATAAAAAAAGAATATTCGCAAAACAAAATAGAAACAACCAATTTTTAACTACATATTAGTACTACGTTTCCGTTAATCATCAATTAGTTTCATTTTTAACTAAATATTTTTAACCCATTTGTTGTGAATAATGATTCAACATGTGAGCGGCAAATCATCAGTTAGTTTCATTTCTTACGTATATAGTAGAATCTGTATAAATTAGTAATCAACATAAATTAATAATTTTTTCCGGTCCCGAGTCGGATCAATGTAAAAATTATCGAAATTCGATAAAATGATAAGATAATAATTTTTTTGAAATTTTTATTTAAAATATTTTCCCAATAATAACATAAATTAATAATTATAAATTTTAGCCATATACATATCTAAAATAATTTAGTAAAATATGACTTCAATGTTGTTTGTCTTTTCTTGAAATTGATAATAATTATAAATCTTGCCATATATATCTAGGCATGACCAAAACTTAACCGTAACCGTATTTATAACCGTAACCGTTTCGGGTTTCAACCGTAACCAACCGTAACCGTATAAATGGTTAAAATCTTTAACCGTTAACCGTTAACCGTCGATTAATTAAGGTTAAAAAATTTACTAACCGTAACCGTATATAAACCATAACCTTCTCAAAACCGTCGGTTAACCGCCGGTTAAACCGTAAATTTATAACCGTAACCGTTTTAAAAAAATATAATAGATTAATGTTGTGAATCAAGAGAACGAATGGGGAAGATTGTGTTTATTCATTAATCATAAGATCCTTTATATAGGATTATTACAAGAGAGAAAAGGAAAATTCCTTTTCCTAATGGGAAAAGGAAAGTACATAAAAGGAAAATCCTAATTCAACTAGGATTCATTAAACCGGCCTAAAGACTAAGTGTTAATGGGCCGTAAACGGACCAGAACTAGTTATGACAATCCACTATGATTTATAACACTCCCCCTTGGATGTCATAACTCTAATGGGCTTGTAATACGCTTTGGATGTTGCCTCATTAAAACCTTACCAAGTAAAACCCATTTTGGGACAAAACCGTGGTGAAGGAAAAAGAGTACAACACGTATTACTCCCCCTGTTCTGAACCTCACTGCAAGTCTTTCAAACGACGCATTCCAATCTGATAAGTAAGTTTCTTGAACGTTGAGGTTGGAAGTGACTTGGTGAATAGGTCTGCTGAATTCTCACTTGATCGTACTTGCTGCACTTGAATTTCTCCATCTTTCTGTAGATCGGATGTGAAGAAGAATTTTGGCAGAATGTGCTTCGTCCTATCACCTTTGATGTATCCATCCTTAAGTTGAGCTATACACGCTGCATTGTCCTCGAACAAGACCGTCGATTCCTGCTTACCTTCGGCCATTCCACAATCCACTCTTATGTGCTGGGTCATCAGCCTTAACCAAACACACTCACGACTAGCCTCATGAATTGCCAATATCTCTGAATGATTAGAAGATGTAGCTGCAATGGCCTGCTTCATTGACCGCCAAGATATTGCAGTTCCTCCATGAGTAAACACATAACCTGTCTGGGACCGTGCATTATGAGGATCTGAAAGATAACCTGCATCAGCAAAACCAACTAAACCGTCCTTAGATTGGTTAGTATAAAATAGACCCAAGTCTTTCGTTCCTTGTAGGTAACGAAGAATATGTTTTATCCCGTCCCAGTGCCTTTGGGTCGGACATGAGCTAAATCTTGATAATAAATTCACGGCAAAACATATATCTGGCCTAGTGTGGCTTGCCAGATACATTAAAGCTCCTATGGCACTGAGATATGGCACTTCGGGACCAAGGACTTCTTCAGAGTCTCTCTTAGGACCAAACGGATCCTTTTCTAGATCAAGAGATCTCACCACCATTGGGCTGGACAATGGGTGACATTGATCCATATTAAAACGCTTGAGTACCTTTTCAGTATATGCCATTTGATGCACAAGGATTCCATCATTTATGTACTCAAGTTGCAATCCCAAACAGAACTTAGTTTTGCCTAGGTCTTTCATCTCAAATTCTTTCTTGAGGCATTCAACTGTTTGGACGATTTCACCAGGGGTTCCAAGGATGTTCAAATCATCCACGTAAACTGCTATGATAACAAACCCTTTGTTTGCAAACTTTTTTATAAAAATACATGGACTGATGGGATCATTCTTATAGCCTTCTTTGACTAAGTACTCACTCAATCTATTGTACCACATACGCCCACTTTGCTTCAGTCCATAAAGGGATTTGTTCAGCCTTATGCAGTGTTGTTCTCGAGAACCTTTCTTATCTTTGAGCTCAATACCCTCTGGTAATCTCATATAAATCTCATTATCCAGTGGACCATATAAGTATGCAGTTACAACGTCCATTAACCGCATATCCAACTTTTCTCTTATAGCCAGACTTATCAAAAATCTAAAAGTTGTAGCATCCACCACAGGGGAGTATGTCTCCTCATAATCTATTCCTGGTCTCTGTGAGAATCCTTGTGCAACAAGCCGTGCTTTATATCTCACGATTTCACCATGTTCATTTCTTTTCCTCACAAAGACCCATTTATGTCCAACTGGTTTAATCTCATAGGGTGTCCGAATTATTGGACCAAAGACATCCCTTTTCCTTAAAGAATTCAACTCCACGTTTATAGCTTCTTTCCATTTAGTCCAATTTTCACTCTGAGTGCACTCATATATCGACGTGGGTTCTAGATCCTCCATAAGTTCAAGTGCTACCTTAAAAGCAAATATATCATCGATTTCCACACACTTTCTATTCCATTGTATTCCAGACATAACATAATTCATTGAGATCTCATTATTTTCAGGAACGTCAGAACCATGAAACTCGGCGTCCCGAGTCTCATTGCTTGGAACTATCGGTTCAGTTATGTCTGGGGTTCCATCAGATTCCTCAACCACGATTTCAGCACCTTTCTTTCTTTTCCGAGGATTCTTATCTTTGGAACCTATTGGCCGGCCACGTTTTGAGTGTGGTTTAGATTCTGTAGCAACTTGATTGTGTCCCTCTTGAACATCAATTCTAATCGGTGCATTAACAGCTGGTATGTAAGACTTAGTTACTCTTTTCGGGTCAGCAAAGGAATCTGGCAATTGATTAGCTAGCTTTTGTAAATGTATAATCTTTTGGACTTCTAATTCACATTCTTGAGTCCGAGGATCTTGCCATTTTAAGGACGTTTGATTCCATATAATTTCCTTTACCAGTCTGTTATCTCCTCCTAATGTTGGATAGACAGATTCGTCAAAATGACAATCTGCGTACCTGGCCTTAAACAAATCACCCGTGGTTGGCTCAAGGTACTTAATGATAGTAGGAGAATCATATCCAACATATATCCCCATCCTCCTTTGAGGTCCCATCTTTGTTCGCTGTGGTGGTGCAATAGGCACATAAACGGAACATCCGAATGTTTTAAGATGGGATATGTCTGGCTCTTGACCCGTTATTAACTGTGATGGGGAATATTTATGTTCACTAGATGGCCTGATACGAATTAGCTCTGCTGCATGTAAAACTGCATGTCCCCAAGCTGAGACCGGGAGTTTTGATCTCATTAGCAACGGTCTAGCAATCAACTGTATGCGTTTAATAAACGATTCAGCCAAACCGTTTTGTGTATGTACATGTGCCACAGAATATTCAACACTTACCCCCATGGACATACAATAATCGTTAAACGCTTGGGACGTAAATTCACCAGCATTGTCAAGACGTATAGTCTTTAAAGGAAAATCTGGAAAGTGTGCTCTTAAACGTATGAGCTGGGCAAGCAATCTTGCAAATGCCACATTTCTAGTTGATAATAGGCAGACATGTGACCATCTCGTGGATGCATCAATAAGGACCATAAAATATCTAAACGTCCCACAAGGTGGGTGTATTGGTCCGCATATGTCTCCTTGAATTCTTTCCAGAAAATTTATCGTTTCCGTAGTTACTTTGATTGGTGATGGCCTAGTAATGAGTTTCCCTAGTGAACATGCTTCACACGTGAGATTCTTTGGGATAACTCTCCTTTCTTTCAAGGTGTGCCCATTAGTACTTGCTAATATCTTTCGCATCATGTTAGCACCGGGATGGCCAAGCCGGTTATGCCAAAAAGTGAAATTCTCAGTAAACTCTTTGTTTACCATAGCATTTGCTTCTATCATTCCGATCTTAGCACAATAAAGGCCCACAGAAATGGCAGGTATAGTCTCTAGGACTTTCTTATAGCCATGGACGGTTTCAAAGATTTGAAGGAATTCTTTGTTATTCTCGTCCTTAGTTTCAACATGAAGACCATTCATTCGAATGTCTTTAAAGCTCAATAGACTTCTCTTTGAACTAGGTGAATATAACGCATTAGAAATTTCTAGATGCGTGCCCTTAGGTAATAAAATATGGGCTTGACCGTGGCCTTCAATTAAATTTGCTATACCCGCAATTGTGGTTACATTTGCCTTTTTAAGTGTAAGATCAATGAAGTATCTCTTATCTCTTAGTATCGAGTGGCTTGATCCACTATCCACAATGAACACATCCATATCGTTCATACTTCAAAAGAGATAACAATAGATACTTTTAAATAACACTCTTTCATTCCATAAAGTTTAATAGAAAGCAATAACACAAAACCAAAGTATAAAGTGTAAAACGTAAAACAAGCAAAACACAAAACACCAAAACAGAAAATCAAAATCAATCACTTAAGTATATCTGAGGTTTCAAAATTCATCAAGTCATCTTGCTCATGATCGAAATCTCCTTCATTATCATGCTGGATCATATGAGTTTCTGGATTCTTCCCTTTAAGGCTCTCTTGATAGAGTTCAACCAGATGCTTGGGAGTCCTACATGTCTTAGCCCAATGATTACTCATTCCACATCGATGGCAAACTGATTTTGGGTTTGATTCTCGTGGTTGAGAAGTAATACCACGGTTATTACGATCATAGTCAGTTCGGTATCCGCGTCCTCGTCCTCGCCCGCGGTTAGAATGATCGTTATGGAATCCGTGGCCTCGACCCTGACCTCGGCCGTATGGATTAAAATGGCCACGGCCACGTCCTTGCCATCTACCCCCACGTCCACGACCACGATGTCTATAATCACTTTGGACGTGGTTAATTTCTTTCTTTTCATCTATGGCCACATTCGCTTCAGGAAGTGGGGCTGATCCAGGAGGTCTCATCTCACTGTTTCTCATTAGCAGTGTATTATTCTCCTCGGCTAGTAATAGACATGCTATAAGCTTTGAGTATGTCTCAAAACCTCTTTCACGGTATTGCTGTTGAAGCAACACGTTATTAGTGTGAAAGGTGGAGAAGGTCTTTTCCAACATGTCTTTCTCAGTTACCTTCTCACCACATAGTCTCAATTGAGAAACTATTCTGAACATAGCCGAGTTATATTCTTCCACGGACTTGAAGTCCTGGAACCTGAGATTCCTCCAATCATAATTGGCCTTTGGTAACAACACCGTTCTATGGTGGTCATATCTTATCTTTAATTCTTTCCAAAGGTCCAAAGGGTTCTCAATGGTTAGGTATTGATCCTTGAGACCCTCAACAAGATGATGACGAATGATCGATATCGTTCTGTATCGATTCCTTTCATTCTCATTATTATCCTCAATGATACATTCGCCAAGTCCTTTAGACTTTAGATTTATCTTAGTATCCAACGCCCACTGTAAGTAATTGTCTCCAGAGAGATTGAGGGCAGCATAATCCAAATTGTTGATTTTCGACATCTGAAAACATTCATCCTATTCTCTAAGAACTATAAGATTTTAAAGTTTATGCATATGATGCAAAATAGGTCATGGGTGCTTATATAAACGGGTACGGATGCATGATGCTTATGAAACCAGATTTTTATGTTTAACAACCTAACATAATGTTTTTATATGCTCATGATGCAAGCCTAGTATTCAAATTCTAAACCGTATGATGATATGACCGGATTTTAATCAAGCATGTTATGTCTATATGATGCAATCAGTTTCAGTTTCATGTTTATCAATCAACGAATCAATCCAAACAAGCAAACAAATAAACGAGTTCAAATAAATATGCAACCAAATTTGGACAGAGTGTTTACTGTCGATCGACGGGTGATTTGTGTCGATCGACACAGTTTAATTCAAACAACAAATTCAGGCAGAAGTTTACGTGTCGATCGACATAAAACTAGTGTCGATCGACACGGGTACAGATCATGCAATCGGTTTGGATTTTAATTGAATTAGGTTAGGGTTTCAAGTTAGGGTTTCAAGTGATTACGAATCATGAATCAATAAACACAATCAAGCAAGCAATAACAATAACAAGCATGATTTAGATTAGGGTTTCTAAGATTATCATGAATCTAGGTTCTTTAGATTAGGGTTTCTTATTGTTTACCTTAACCTCCGTGAGTCTTCTAGTTCGCCGTAACCGTTGATAGGCTGTATGAACTTTCTTCTAGTTCGCCGTAACCTTAAAGGCTGTATGAACTATGATTTGAACAGTAACGCCGGATGAACAGTAATCGTCGATGAACAGTAATCGTCGATGAACAGTGCGCGATGAATAGTGCGCGATGAACAGTACGCGATGAACAGTACGATGAATAGTAACGATGAACAGTAATCGCGTTTTTTGTGTTTTTAGGGTTTAGGGAGCAACTCGTGCTGATAACGTGTTGTGAATCAAGAGAACGAATGGGGAAGATTGTGTTTATTCATTAATCATAAGATCCTTTATATAGGATTATTACAAGAGAGAAAAGGAAAATTCCTTTTCCTAATGGGAAAAGGAAAGTACATAAAAGGAAAATCCTAATTCAACTAGGATTCATTAAACCGGCCTAAAGACTAAGTGTTAATGGGCCGTAAACGGACCAGAACTAGTTATGACAATCCACTATGATTTATAACAATTAATACTTAATTATGTATAATTCTTTTTTCTTTATCATTCATTAGATTTACATACATTTTTCTAGGAAATTTAAATATATATTATGTAGTTGTTAAATCTATATTTTTATGAATCATTTGTTAATTAATATTCTCAAGACCAATAATTATTTTTCTCAGATTAAAATTTATGGTTGTTCAAAAAAAAAAAGTTATTTTTTCTCTCATTAACATTTGTTTCCTATTCTTTTCATTTAGTTCATAGCATAAACTTTTTTTCTTTTACTTCATAACATAAACCATCTGCCCATTAATAAGAAGAGTTTCAATTTTTAAAAAAATATTCATAAAAATTCAATAAAAAATAAAGGAAAACATATCTTAGATCGTGTAACCGATGGTGTTTTTAGAATTTTTTTAAAAAATAGTTGTGTCCCACCCCACCATTTCCATCAATATGGATCAAAACTAATCGGTAACCAATGATGTTTTTTTAAAAAATATTATAATATTAACCGTATTATTATTATTAAGTAGCCGTAACCGTACTAACTGTAACCGTATCTAACCGTAACCGTTTTAACCGTATACTAAATGGTTAAAGTTAAAATAACCGTATATTTTAACCGTAACTGGTGGTTAATTAACATTAACCGTAGTAACCGTAACCGTGGTCATGCCTATACATATCTATGATCTCTTTTATACTCATATAACTATTTGCGTATTTGATCCGTCATTGTTGATATCGCATCATCTTTTAGATGAGAAGTCATTGCTAAATTTGGTGTTGAAACAAGAATGAAAAAGAATGGTTAAAAAATGTAAGAAGAAAAAAAAGATAACTACAAAATTAATTATTTGTTTTACATTGCGTAAAAAAGGGGGAAAACGGAAAGAAAGTTGAGGCTGCTGCAACTCCAAAAAAGAGCTCCACTGTTTGTTGTATCTCCGACGTTGTTGAGGTCTCCTCCTCCTGAGGTTTTGACCCTTCGTCAACTGCTTCGGCGAGATCTCCTCCTCCTGTGTGTTGTCGGCGATGAACTCACGTTCACCCTAACCATCCTCCCTAGGTATTTCAAAGTTATGGGCTTGGCCCATTATACCTCTTATGATCTTACATTAGCCTTTACAATAGCCTTGTCAGGCCTAAACTTTATTGAGTCAAGGCCCAAAGCTGTTGTTTCTCCTCAACGCTCTTATGCGAAGAATATATTGGCGTCTCCGAGTTTGTGGTTCTGTAACCAAGATGGTCTCTCATCATCGCTCAATCCATTGAAGACCATGGATGACTATTGTATTGCTTTATTAAAGATGTTTAATGAGCCTGATTTCTTCTCTGCTAAGAGAAGTCCAAAGTTTTGTGGATTTTTTCAAATCCTATAATTTCCTCCTTTTGGGAGAGACTTCTTCAGTTCTCTTGCCTATGGTTGAAGATATCATCTCAAGTAGTTCCCGAAGAGTTTATAATACTGACGACTTTAATGCTCCTTGTTCCGGCTACGCTCCGACAATGTCAGGTTCAGGATTACCGGTTCTTTATGCCCGACTTTCGTCTATTGGGTAGTTTCTTCATTGCTTATAATCAGAAGCTGTCAAAAAGTGTTTCAATCCAGAATCCAGAATCCACAATTTGATCTTGTGCACATTCTGATTTGACTTACGGATTCAATGAATGGTCTTATGTTTTATCGGAGAGATTCCGAACAATGTTTTAGAGCTTCAAATCAAAGATTACCCGACCTTGAGGTCTTGTTACTTCAAATTCCTCCATAAAGGAGAGCTATTTGTTGTTAAATTCCTCCGCTACGGAGAAATCAGATTGCTTTCTAGCTTGTAAGCTAAGAAACTGTTTGAGTATCCTAACCGTCTTACTATCTTGTGTAATGGTCCGTTTGGGTCTTGAATATGTAGCGAGTTTCGCGCAGGTGAGATCCGAGATTAGGACCCCCTTTTCAACGTCACAATGGCAAGGCCAAGTGACCAATCAACTCCTCGATTTGTTCGTCGATGTGCTTTCGACTCTCCATTATCTCGCTCGTGGCAAGACGCTATCTAGCTCATGTCTCCAAGCTATTGTGGATCTACAGTCGTTCTACTATCTTGTGGATCTACCTTTTGAATTGTTGAATGTTTTCTCAACTATTGCACTGAGGTTAGAGTCTCTTAAACTCATATTTATCTTTGTAATCCAGTTTATCTTTTGAATGAAAACAAGATGTTTGACCAAAAAAAAAAAAATCTAAGAAAAACATTAAAACAAACAAAGTCACATACATATAAAAACAAAAGACAAAGAAGTGGAAAAAATGGAAAACTAACAAAATATGAAATATGTAATTAACAAAACATTATGGATATTTAAGTAAAAAGTAATTTTTGTAGAATATAAAGTTTAAAGAAATTTTCTTATTTAAAAAAAAAATGAATCGTCTTGAATTTAGGGATTGGACAAAATCTCTCTATAAATTAATAATTATTATTTTATCGATAAATTAATATCTCTCTAAATTAATAAATTTTCAAAGTCAACATTATTAATTTATAGAGGTTTTACAATATATTTTTCATCCACACAATAGGCAAGGAAATTTTATTTAAGCCTGAAAAGAAAATAGATTAAAAATGCAAAAAAAAAAGAAGATAGCTGGTTATATTTGATTGAGATATATCAAAGTATTACAAAATTTATATTTGATTGTTCGATATCAATTAAAAAACACTAGTGTAGGCATGCCAAAAAATTGATTGTTGAGTTTACAAAACGACAATTTAGTTCATTATCTATGAACGGTGAAGATCAAAACAAACACTTTTATATCGGACTCTATATTTGCTTACCAAAATTTGTAAAACCTTATAATATATGATAGTTTATAGGTTTCTAAAAGTAAAGCGAAGTAATAGATCAAAATTATAGCATGGCTACGTTTATTTTATTTTTTGGATACTGAAACGGGACAGTGTCCCCATATATTATTAAACTATAAAAGAAAAAACTACAACAGAGTCTGACGTGGAATCGGAATCCCACAATCATCCTCTAACCGAATCAAATCAACAAATCCCACCAATTTGTAGTGATTATAAATCATGAGTTAGTTTCATTTCTCACATATATCCTTTTCATTGATGACACACAAAAGGCATGGAAATTTTATGTAAGGGTGACAAGAAAAATAGATTAAAAATGTAAAAAAATAATTGTTGGTTATGTTTGATTGTGAAATATCAAATATTTCATAAGTATATTTAATTTTATCTATGGTCCAATTTCTCAATATATAGTGATATAAAGATCTAATAAATTCATAAAAATATGATTTTGTTCGATATAAATTTACAAACACTAATGTAGGCCTGCCAAAGAATTGATAATTGAGTTTACAAAACGACTATTAAAAGTTCATAATGTATGAACGGTGAAGATAAAAACAAACACTATTATATGGATGGACCCTATCTTTGCTTACCAAAATTTGTAAAATTTTATAATAAATGATATTGTGTAGGTTTCTAAAAATATAGCAGAGTAAAAGATCAAAATTATTAAGTTGAAGAACTGTGAGAAACTTGTAGGTAAGTAGATGCTAGTTCGACCTAAATCGAGAGGTACATTGTTGTCTTGTAATTAGTGTCCGAACCAACTATATAGTCCTCAAATTAAGTTTGACTATTTTGTGTAATTTGTCAACTAAGTTTCACTATCTACACAGCATATTAAGATTTTTTTGGTGGCTTAGAAGGAGTTGATTACGCTCTAAATTTGGTTCTTTGGTTCAAATCGATATATAATTTATTGGTTATTTTTAAGATCATGTTGGTTATTTATTGGTTAACAAGATTTGAGCATCACCGGATCGATTTTTAGAACGGACAACGATGCTATGGGTGCTCAAGTCCTTATGTTGATAATGTGAATCTTATACTCAGTAGCGCCATTTCTCAAGAGCTAATGAGTAAACTTAATTTGTCTCCAAGAGTTTGTTGAAATATTTAGCAATATCAAATTCTGCCAAAGTTACTTAAATATCAAAAACTTGATGATGCAGCATACCTTCATAAATGCATGTATTGAGATCGAATAAATCTATCATTCACAAGTTGAATAACACATGTGTTTCTTATTCAAACTAGTCAAGACAACAACAATAAGATGATGTAACATTTCTTCATTTCCTGTACTGTTTCTTGCTTTCTTAAATCCTGTTTCCTGCTAGAAATCGGCTATAAAAGTCCAATGCCTCCCGCGGTTTGTACTCGGGAACCGTATGTCCTGCACCCTGCAATTACCACAAAAGATATAACATTTTCCCAATTGAGATGGTCTATAGGAATAGAAAGAGTTATAATTCAATGCTTACCTTAATGGTCAAGAATGTGAGATTGTTTGCATACCCTTGCGTATACCTACAAAATATACAAGAGCTAAGAAACAAATCTTGTATTCGAGTAGAAGAAGAAAGAAGGAACCGAAAAGATTACCCCGCGACTTGGTTGTTTGAAAACCATGACCTCCATTCATCAACCACCTTGTATCCAAGAGAACTTGTCCAAGCTTGAGAGCCAGTAAATGGAACACACATATTGTGATCTCCGCTTCAAAAATCAAAACTTGTGTTAGGACCGCGTCCCGGGATTTTAAAAATTTTTGTGCCGGAATTGTTTGGAGCAGGAATGCAAAATGGACCGAAACTATTCAAATGGATTTGGGCTACTAAATATGTTAATTTTCTAGTGTCATAAGCCCAATTTGGTTAATTATGATTAAAGCCTTGAAACTAATTAACCCTAGACTAATGATTCTAGCTAATCATTCTTTTGCCGTCAACTAGGAAAAGAAAGAAAAATATATTATAACGTAAAAGAGAGAAGAAGAGAAAAAGGAGAGGAGGAGAGAAAGCGTGAGAAAAGTGTTGTCGAGATTGAACAGAGTCGAGCCATGGCGGTGGAGATGATCTCCGACGGTGATGAGGGTGGCGTGAACCACGTTGAGGAAGTGGAGGAGAGTCCACCGGGGAAAAATATTAGAGATGAGTCAAAGAAGATTCTCAAGAAGGCAAATCTGTCTCGTTCCGGAGAACGAGAGAAACGGACGGATAAACCAGGTTGAAATCAAGTGAGATTTTATGGGTGAGTAGCCAACTCTCTGGTCTAGTTATATCCGATAGAAGTTTGTCAATCGGAGTTATGGTTTGAAAGTTATTGGTGTTTAACTGGGACTGATTTGTGCAGAGTGAATATGCAACCAGGCTAGTTCGCAGACGTTTTCCGGCTAAGTCCGGAGAAACTAGAGTACGATACGGAGCTCGTTGGAAAGAGCTTGATCTCTAGTTTCTGTTGAACGTTTCCGATCTCAAATCTAAGGTAATTTTCGTCCACAAATCGTTCTCAAAGTTGAGGCAAAATCTCTGTTTCTAAGCCCGGAATTTTGTAAGTATATTCATATGTTCCAGTTTCAAGTTGCTGTATTTGGAGGACGATAGCGGTTGCATCGGTGAACCTATGGTCGTATAAATGGTTTCTTACGACAGAGAACATGTAAAAGAAGCCATAAAAGTTTGGGTCATCTTAATCAGAGTTATATTATGGCCATGGTGGCTTTTGCTTGCGGCTCAAGAATCATGAAAAGCTGAAGCTGCAAGTTCTAAATCAGTTTCGTTGCAGTCACTTTGGAGGTCTGTTTGGAGGATTATACCAAGTCTGATCGCACTGTAATTTTGTGGAGTTGTTTATGACAGTATGAACTGTGAAATCAACGGTTGGATCGACAAATGAACGGTTAGCTTGTCTGTTATTTATGTATTTTAAAGCATGATTAATGCAGTTTTGTTCAACGTCAATGTTATTGATTTGCAATGTTTGATCGGAAAACAAAGCTCGGTTTGAGCTGGGAATTTGCAGGCATCTTATGGTCTCATAGGATGAGATAGTGTCAAAGAGAATTGGAGTTGGAGATTAGAAATCCAATCGAGCAAGTTGAGAAACTTGGGAAGCTTTGTGGCTAAGGTGAGGGTGGGATCTATGCTACTTTAATATTAGATAGCAATGGGTGTTCATATATGCTAAGTCTAGGAATGAAATGTTTGATGGTTGTTGGTTTTATATGCTAAATCTAGGAATGAAATGATTGATATTTGTTGGTTGTTCAGTGTAGTTAATAATGTTTGATTGATGTTGTGGAAATTATGTGATAAAGTTATATGGTAAAGTAAGAATGTTAAAAGATTGAAAATGATTGTTTGAGATTGTTAGAATATGATAGTTCTGCGGACGATCGCGTATGTAAGCCCGTTGTAGATCCATTAGGCCTTAGAGAGCCAGTGACGGGGAGGACAGACCCAAAACATAGAAAGGGGTTAGCTCCGCCGTAAGAATGTGAAAAGAAACGTAAAAAATGTGGAAAGCTAAGATGTGAAAGATTAATGATGAGAAAATGGATGAATAAGATATTATTTGAAAATGAATTGTCGTGATTGTTAGTAATAAGTTGAGTGATGATATTTCTAGTTATAGTGTGTTTGATTGCTTATTGTTTATCGAGTATTGAAGTTGTTTTGGGTGACATCCTCACTGAATAAATTGGTATTAATCCCCTTTTTCCTTTTTTTAGTGTGTGCATGTTTATTACTTGTTGTACAAGTTATGGTGCGAGACCTAGGGCTCAAAGTCATCGGGGAACGGGGCGTCACAACTTGTTTCTTGATTTTATAAACTTAAATAAGGCTATGGTTTCGGATTCATTTTAAAATGTTTTGTTTGAAGTACCTGTAAATGAGAGCTCTATATCCACTTAGAGTGAGGTTTCTATGGAATCCGATCATGCTTCCTGCATCATGATGGAATGAGAGTTTTCCTGTGCAGAGTTCCCACCTTCCAATCTCACTAATCTGTCAATATTCCATCGCGTTACCAATTTGTTTTCATCATATATATATAACAATAGGATCAAAACAGAGTTTGAGACCTCTTTAGCGTGAATCGCTTTCCTAGTCGCTGGATCGTTTAACCATGCTGTTGCAAAAAATAATTTGTTCTTCGTTTGAGCTTATAATCTGAAATCGTTAAATCAGAGAGAGACCAGACTTTGGTTAACTTACAATGCAAGGAACAGTAATGTCAGCAAGAAACTGAGACCAGCTAGGGACAATGCCTGGACGAACAGGCCATGCTCGACCAAACATTCTTTTTCGTACAGCTAACAGTTTTTCGGTTTTGCCTAGCTGAAGGAGACTCGAAGGCAACGATCTGATGTCAAACGCGGTTAGGGATGATCCGTGGTAACACGGCTCAAGAATATTGTATATATTCAACTTATTAACATCCTGAATGCAAAAACATAAAACATGATATGAAAACATTCTCAATGTCTTTAAATTAACATCTTAAGAATTAGTTATACCTCTTGAACTTTCGATAAATGTTCCTCGCAACCAAGATCATCCACGTCATAGAAACTTCCATTGCAAGCTTTTGTAACAGTCTGCGGTTTTTCTTGATATGTGTAAGTTGTATATAATTTGAAAAGAAAAGAGTAAGCATCCATTGAGCAACTAAACAAACCTCAAAGAGTTGATTAGAGATTAATCCCATCCCGTGTGCAAACGGGACAAGAGCATTTCCATCGAATATCGGATCTGCAACTCCATTACCCACCAAGTATCCCTATCCAAAACCATAGAAGCACAACATTCAATCATTCAATTGTCTGAAAACCAAGGAAAGAACTCATGAACTATTCTTGTTGTACCTTGAAGTTAAGAACAGGTTTTACCCCATCTTTGATTCCTGCAACATAACCAACAAAATGGAGAAAAATAAAGATCAAGAAAGATGCATCTTTGATTATTTTAACACATGAAAGGAGATGATACATAGGGGTTGTTCATTCCATCATCCAGACGCAGCATCTGGATGCAGTTATAAGATGTTTGTTTTTGTCAAATTTAGTCAAATATTTCCTCATATATACCTTTGACAACTTCTGAAGCAAGAGTTGGGACATAGATTCCAGCATAAGACTCTCCAGAGATGAAAAACGGATTTGATTGAAACTCTGGATACATCTGGAACCACTGGTGAAGAACATTCGAAAGAAAGAAGCATTTTAGTAATCGAAATTTACACCCAAAAAAAAAAAACTAAAACATTTCTTATAATTCATTAACCTTGAGAAGGAAGGCGTGAGAATCAAATGCGGTTTTCAAGTCACCAGTTTCGTAATCAGATTTGTTCTTTGAGTAAGAGAATCCCACACCAACAGGGGAATCAAGGTAAATAATGTTGGAAACCTTAAAGGAAACATACATCAAAACATTACAACAAAAGTTTCAAAAAAAAAAAAACATTACAACATGGAAAATCCCATAACCGAATAATATGTTTTTTATTTAAATTACCTTGGACCAACTATAAGGATTGAGATGCAATTGTGGTAGAGTAGTGTTACTCTTAGCTGTTTTGAAATTAAAAGGACCATGCTCGTAGACAAAACCATCCATGCTTGAGCAACCTGGACCACCATTAAGCCAAAGCACGACCGGATCTTTTGTAGGATTCTTCTCTGATTCAACAAAGTAATACCAGAAATTCTTCTCATGTTTCTCATCAATTGTCACGTACCTTATATCAGAACCAAATATTAGACATAAACTATTTAGTGGAAAAAAAAAAATTAAAACAGAGGAATTCAGTTTTTTTACCCAGAGTAGTGTTTTGAAGGAAAATATTCATCAAAACCAGGAATTTTGGTATTAAGAGCAGATTCAGGAGCTGATTCTGTTATTACAAACACCGAAGAAGAGACTGATGTCGTAAAGACAAGAACTTTCATTAACCAGCCCATTATGATGAAGAACAAAGATAATGAGAATTGTGTGGTATTATTAGAAATAGTGTTCTTTTTTTTTGGTGAATTAGAGATAGTGTTCTTTATATAGGGAAACTAAATCTTGGGAATAATCGTTAGTTACTCATAAACCAACTAAAGAAATGAAAATTTGGAAATGATGATTTAAGCACAAATAATGGATGAATTTGTGGTAAAAAGACAAGAAAAGAAGATGATATGGGAAAAAGTGATTATAATATCAAATTTGGAAACATAGGATTGAGAATTATAGATCGAATCCGTAAATAGGTACATATATGTGATTCTGTATAAAGTTATAGTTGCCTTAAAAGGTACGATTTTGAGCATCTCTATAAAATATATATGCATGTATGTGTGTAAGTATAGGTGTGGTGAGGTTTGCATAAGCAAAAATTTTGAGTGGCGCGAGTTGACCTGGGACCGCTTCTGTTAAAGTGAGCAAGCGGTTACGTAAAGTGACGACTGGCTTACGAAATTTAGACACGTGGCATATGCATTCTTATCTGTGGAAAATATTTCGAATTCCTTTTCCGAATTATTAACTTCTAAAAATAAACTTCTGGTTATTATTGTGGAAATCTCCATTAGTCTAGTGATTTGATTAAATAGTTCATTAATACTTCTCATTTACATATAGGGGTGGGCATTCAGATCATTGGTTGGATTCGGTACGAGTTTTTTCGGGTTTTCGGATCTTCCCATTCAGGTATATTTCTATAACGGATCGGGATCGGTTAGGATCCTTTCAGATTCGGGTCGGATTTGCTATTGATTTTAAGATCCAAAATTCATCTAAAGTCCTATCGGATTCGGTTCGGATTCGGTTTTATCTGAATCTAAACATAAATTTAAGGTCATTAATAACATTAAGAATAAGGCCTAAATATTAAAAAAAATGCTCAAATTCAAATATAAGATCAAAATGATGAAAAACAAGTCTTATCCATTTAATAAGATTCAAGCTTAAAAAATTGTATAAAATGTGAAAGAAAAAAAAAAGAACATAAGTGGAAGACATACATTGTTTCTATATATTTGGTTTGTTCGATTATTACTTCGGTTATCGGATATATCCGAAACTGAACCGAAATCCAGAGTAAAACAAATTGAAAACCATTCGGGTATGTAACAATAACCAATATAGATCCAAACCGCTTAATTTCAGTCGGGTTTGGTTTTGGATTTCGGATTTGGATAATTTGTCCACCCCTACCTGCAGATATGGAGTTTGAGTTTTGGAGAATGCAAATTAATGGAGGCAATATTTACAGGAGATTTTTAGCGTGGTATAAGAAGAGCCTTTCAGAGTAGTCTCACATGCTCAAGATAAAATTGTCCGTTGTGTAATCACCGGTGTAATAGTTCTCATAATTTGTAGTAATTCATAAATCTAGACATTGAAAAAAAAAACTTCTGATTATTAAATTCAGTAGTTTTATATGCAATTACTCAGACTAATTTAATCCGTTTTCGAAAGTGTATTGATGGCTATGTTTGAAAAGAAAGTGTTTTGATTATAAAGCCAATGTTAATCAAATTTAAAACATGAGATGGATAATTTGAAAAAATATTGTTAATGTAGAAATTTATTTATAGATTGTTATTGTTAATAAGTTTCATGTGCTTCCAACTCACAACCAATTGGCAATGAATGTATTGGTCCATGTCCTTTATATATTAGTAGTTCTAATTGTTTCCACTTCCGATATGAGACAATATTCTTCATATTCCTCCTCGAGATAATGGCATGTCTAGCCATTATATAATCTCGACAATATCTATGTTTAAGATTAATTTCAGGTTTGATCAATCGGGCCTCTTTCGATGGTTTGGATTGCTTTCTATTCGGGCGAAGCTGCGTGTATTTAGACTCTGATATCATGATAAGATTCATAGACTTCCAACTTTTTATTTTTGTAACATCCACGAACCAGAAATCGGGTTTCGGGTGGTCGTGTCGAGTGACACGAGGAGTGTGTCGATCGACACGATGGTTTTTGTTGGTGTCGATCGACACAGTTTTGTGTGTCGCTCGACACGTTCATTTTTCTGAACCGAGTTAATTAGATTTTTAATCGCAATTTTGGCCCGGGTTATAGTATATAAGTGCCTAGGGCTGCGTGCAGTTCTGGGAGCCGTCGAAAACAGAGAAAAAGAGGAGACTTTGAGAAGAGAATTGTGAGTTTGTGGTATTTGGATTCGATTGTTGCAAAGAAATCAATCTAAAACCTCTCCTTAGCGTGTTAAAGGCGTTAGGTTCTGTGTCTCTCGTGTTCATCGGGTGATCGTGCGGTTTCGAGTCTAGAGGGTCAGAATCGCGTAGTCCCTTCGTTCCAAATCCGAATCCTTTTCATTCCTTTTAAGCAAAGGTGAGTTGTGACCGCAGTTTCTAGGAAATGAGGATATTCGGTGTTGTTTGGTGATTTGATTGGTATTGTGGATTGTTTGATAATGATTTATGTGATGTTTGTGGATTGGATACTCGTGTATGTCGTGTTTATACTGCAGGGAAGCGACTCATGTTCGCCAAAGTCGTGTAACGTGAAGATTTTCATGATTTTGGTGCAATACAGAGGTGTGTCGATCGACACCAGGAGGGTGTCGAGCGACACGAGTTGATCTGTCTCAGGAATTGTTGATTCTTGAGCTGTCTTGGTTTGGTTTGGTTGATTCTGTTGTTTGATCATTTATCTGAGCTTGCTTGTTACGCCGGTAGGCGAGATGAGCAACTCACTAAGTATTTATGAAATACTTACGCAACTCTTATTTCCATGTGTTGCAGGTAAAGGAAAAATTTGATCGCGGAATCGAGGCCTTAGGGAGAGGATGATAGGGTTTCATGTTGTTGTTGTTAGTCTAGTAAACCGGATGTTAGGTTGCTAGATTATTTATTGATCATTCCTGAATTTGGTATTTGAATTTAATTCTAGTTAAAAGTTTTATTTATTTTATGGATTTATTAGAGAATTATATTGGTTTATTTGATTATGTTTTTCGCATTAGAATTGTTTAGTAACAAAAAAAAAAGTTTGGTTGTTTCATTTTGGTATCAGAGCCTAGACAGTTTTAGGACAATGGAATTTGGATGCCTAAGACTATGTGTTTAAATTGATTTTTGTGTTTAGTCAATTTAATAGAGTCTTAGTATCATCCTCTTCAGCCTTTTAAAATGAGTACTGCTTTCTTTTCTTGTGGTGTTAGCCCCGAGGAGGCAGATGAGTGGCGGTTCTGTGTGGAGCACAATTTCTGCTCGGTTTGTTTCCCTCAGGAGTACAGGATAGAGTTGGCAGTCCACTATCTGAGTGGTGATGCTCATTCTTGGTGGAGAGCTTTAGAGGCCAGAAGGCCTGGTGCAGCATGGACCTGGGGAGAGTTTGTGGCTGAGTTCAACACTCAGTACTTTCCTCAGGAGGCTCTAGATCGTCTCGGGACGAGGTTCGTGGAGCTAGTGTAGGGTGATTGTACTGTCCGAGAGTATGACGCCGAGTTCAGTAGGCTGCTGGTCTATGCGGATAGGGGCATGGAGGATCAGCGAGCGCAGGTTCAGAGGTTTCTGAGGGGACTACAGCCGGATTTGCGAACCAGATGCAGAGTGACAGAGTACGCCTCAAGGGCGAAGCTGGTAGAGGTTGTTGCAGGGATCGAGGAGGATCTGAGAGGGTAGGCAGCCGCGGTAGTTCTAGTGTCAATTTTTCTAGCTATTCAGCCGAGGCACCAGCAGCCGCAGAGTGGTTCTGGTTCTGGTTCCGGCAAAGGCGGCAAGCCTGCGCAGGGACAGAAACAGAAATGGGATGACGCTTCCAGGCCCAGTCTGAGTTTGAGGGGCGAAGCGTGTTTCGGATGCGGTAGTTTTGAGCATCGTCTGTCGAGTTGCCCTAAGAAGGGTGAGCAGCAGCAGCAGCCGCAGCGGCCGGATTCAAGGATCTATTTTTCAACTGCAATGAGGCAAGGCATATCAAGCTGATGTGTCCTAAATTACAGCAGATGACTATTGCTGCAGTGCAGCCTGTGGCGCAGTTGACGGCAGTGCAGCCGTTAGGTCAGTTGGGACCAGAACCGTGAGTCTATACCCCGGGAGAGGTGGATGAGGGGCAGCATAGCGGCGCTTCGATCAAAGGTAAATTCTTAGACTCAAACTTCGTAAATTTTTTAGTTGGTGAATTGTTGTTTGTTTCTATTATTTTACTTGTGATAGTCTAGTAGGGTTCTCAACGCATATGAATTGTGTAGGAACCTTGTTAGTGGGAGGTTTTGAGTCCCATGTGCTCTTCGATTCAGGAGCATCAAACTATTTTGTTACCCCGGAGCATGCTGAGAGCAGTGGCATCCTTAGTAGTGCTGGTAAGAGTTCAGGTTTGGTCAAGGTTGCTGGAGGCGGATTCCTGGCTACTTAGGGCCGTGCTAGAGCAATTAATGTTGATATTGCGGGCCAGTCGATGCTAGCTGACTTGGTGATCAATCTGGTGGAGCTATACGACGTTATCCTGGGGATGGACTGGTTGTCTCATTGCAGAGTTCATCTGGATTGTTATCGAGGCAGAGTGATCTTCGAGCGTGAGGGAGTGAGACCAACTTCAGGAAGCCTTATGTGGTTGACGTTTCAGGGAGTGAGACCGACTTCAGGAAGCCTCATGATTTCTGCGGTTCAGGCATTGCAGTTGATTGAGCGGGGATGCGAGGCGTATTTAGCGACGATTTCTATACCAGTCTGTTGGTAAGGTTGCAGTGAGGGAGATTCAGGTTGTCTGGGATTTTGAGGATGTTTTTCAGTCATTGCATGGATTACCGCCGTTGCGGTCCGATCCGTTTTTGATTGAGTTAGAACCCAAAACAGAGCGCATCTTAAAGGCACCTTACAGGATGACTTCAGCTGAGTTGGCAGAGTTGAAGAAACAATTGGAGGATTTGGCTAGTAAGGGTTTTATCTGTCCGAGTACCTCACAGTGGGGAGCACCGGTGTTGTTTGTGAAAAAGAAGGATGGTAGTTTTCGGTTATGTATCGATTACCGGGGACTTAACCAAGTCACTGTGAAGAACAAGTACCCTCTCCTGAGGATTGATGAGTTGTTAGACCAGTTGAGGGGTGCTACTTGGTTCCTTAAGATCGACATGGCTTCTGGATACCATCAGATTCTGATCGACGAGGTTGATGTTCGGAGGACTGCTTTCAGGATACGGTATGGTCACTTTGACTATATGGTGATTCCGTTTGGTTTGACGAATGCACCAACAACATTCATGCAGTCCATGAACGGCATATTTCAGGAGTACATGGATGTCTTCATGACTATATGTATTGATGATATCTTGGTTTACTCTAAGAGTTCTGAGGAGCAAAAGGTGCATTTGCGGTTAGTTCTGGAGAAGCTTCGGGAGCAGAAGCTTTTTGCTAAGCTGAGCAAGTGTAGTTTCTGGCAGAGAGAGATGGGTTTCTTGGCCATATTATTTCGGCAGATGGAGTTTCTGTGGATCCAGCTAAGATAGAGTCTATTCAAAACTGGCCTAGACAGGCTAATGCTACCGAGATCAGAAGTTTTCGGGGTTTAGCAGGATATTATCGGAGGTTCGTCAAAGGCTTTGCGAGTATGGCTCAGTCGATGACGAAGTTGACCGGGAAAGATGTCTCGTTTGTTTGGTCTTAGGAGTATGAGGATAGCTTTGCGAGGCTGAAGGAGATATTGATGAGTACATCGGTGTTGGTATTGCCAGAGCCGGGTAAGCCTTACGTGGTGTACACGGATGCTTCTGGGGTTGGTCTGGGTTACGTGGTGTACACGGATGCTTCGAGGCAGCTGAGGGGCGTAGAGCGTAATTACCCTACGCATGATCCAGAGTTGGGTGCAGTGGTGTTTGCATTGAAGATTAGGAGATCCTATCTGTATGGTGGAAAAGTTCAGATTTTCACAGATCATAAGAATTTGCAACACATTTTCACTCAGCCGTTGCTGAATGTGAGGCAGAGGCGCTGGGTTGAGCTCTTGGCAGATTATGAGCTGGATATTGTTTATCATCCTGGTAAGGCGAACCAAGTAGCATATGCTTTGAGTCATCGGCAAGTAGATTCGGCTCGGGAGCAGGATATCGAGTCGCTTGTGAGCGAGATTAGCACTCTGCAGTTATGTGCTCTTTTAGAGGAGTCGTTGGGCTTAGAGGCGGTTGATCATGCAGATCTTCTGAGTAGGATTTTAGTGGCCCAATTGAGTGATCAGGGTTTGGTTGCTGCATCGATCGCAGAGGGTTCTGAGTATCAGGTCTCAGCGAATGGGACGATTCTTGTTCGCGGTCGGGTTTGTGTACCCAAGGTGGAAGAGTTGAGGCAGGAGATTCTGCGAGAGGCTCATGCGAGCAAGTTCTCGATTCATCTTGGAGTGACTAAGATGTATCGTGATCTCAAGTGGTACTATCACTGGGTCGGGATGAAGAGAGATGTGGCGGCTTATGTTTCTAAATGCAACACGTGTTCGTTGGTGAAAGCGGAGCATAAGGTTCCGAGTGGTCTTCTGCAGAGTTTACCCATTCCAGAGTGGAAGTGGGACATGATCACTATAGATTTCGTAGTGGGTTACCGGATTCGCGGACATATAATGCTATCTAGGTGATCGTGGATCGGTTGACTAAGTCCGCATACTTTTGGCCATTAAGAAGACTGATGGAGCGGTGAAGTTGCCTAAGAAGTTTGTGCAGGAGATTGTGTGGCTGCATGGAGTGCCAGTCAGTATTGTTTCTGATCGGGATCCTCGGTTTGCATCAGAGTTCGTGAGAGAATTTCAGGCAGAGATGGGCAATAAGGTGCATATGAGTACGGCTTATCTTCCGCAGATTGATGGGCAGTCAGAGAGGACTATTCAGACTATGGAGGATTTGTTGAGGATGTGTGTTCTGGATTGGGATGGCCATTGGGCCGACCACTTGGGTTTAGTCGAGTTTGCTTATAATAACAGCTTCCAGGCGAGTATCGGGATGGCTCTTTTCGAGGCTTTGTATGGGAGGCCATATAGGACGCTTTTATGCTGGACCCAAGTGGCGGAGCGCAGTATTCATGGAGCCACTTATGTTCAGGAGACGACGGAGAAGATCCGTGTTGTGAGGTTGAATATAAAGGAAGCTCAGGATCATCAGAGGAGTTACGCTAATAAGCGGAGGCGAGAGCTTCAGTTCACGGTAGGAGATCGCGTGTATCTCAAGATGGCTATGTTGAGGGGTCCTAACAGATCCATTTCGGAGAACAAGCTGAGTCCGCGGTTTATGGGTCCGTTTCCTGTAGTGGGGAGAGTTGGACAGGTGGCGTATCGACTCGAGTTACCACCGATCATGAGGGCATTTCATAAGGTTTTCCATGTGTCGATGTTAAGGAAGTGCCTACTTGAGGCGGAGGAGTTAATGCCTGAGATCCCTGCGGATCTTCAGCCTGATTTGACTGTTCCGGCGGTTCCTGTGAGGATTCTAGAGAGGAGAGTCAAGGAGCTGCGACAAAAAAGATGATTCCTTTGTTGCGAGTTTTGTGTGTTTGCGCGGGTTGTGAGGAGGAGACCTGGGAGCCGGAGGCAAAGATGATGTTAAAGTTCGGGAAGTGGTTCGACAAGTAGGTCGCCGTTTGAGATTTATTTCTCTTTGTAGTTCCAGTTTCGATCTTGCATGTTGCTTATATTGTATTTTCGTTTTCGTTGTAACGATTATACTCTTTTAAAGGATTTATAAGATGGAGTGGTTCCTTATTTATCGGTGTTATATAAGATGTTTAGTCCTTATATGTGTTTTGTGGTGATATTCCGGGTTAGGGAGTATCGAGTTAGCCACGCGAGGTAGTTCTAGTCGATAGATGTTTATAGATGTTTGGAATTTATTACTCTAGGGGCTGCGGTCCCGAATAACTCATTCATTATATTTTGGAGAGAACGCGTTCTCTCGAGGGGATGATTAGTCTTCCCTATGTACCCGGATCTCAATGGATGTGTCCTGAGAGAGGAAGGAGCACGGTCTACCCGGAGCTCAAAGGATGCGTCCTGAGAATAGAAGGGACACGAGACACCGACAGCTCAAAGGATGCGTCATGCGAGTGGGAGTGGTGTGACACCGATAGTTCAAGGGATGCGTCCTGCGAGTGGGAGCGGTGTGGAATGAGTTAAGAGTAATAGATGTCTGGAAACGGGCGTATAAGCATGAGACAGAATGAGAGCCTCGGAGATCGGGTATTAGGTTCTCGAGAGATATTGACAGGTTTTAGGTTAGGTTTGGGTCTTTGATAGACGGTTTTGTGAGGATTCGAGGACAAATCCAGTTTGGTGGGGGAGAATTGTAACATCCGCGAACCAGAAATCGAGTTTCGGGTGGTCGTGTCGAGCGACACGAGGAGTGTGTCGATCGACACGATGGTTTTTGTTGGTGTCGATTGACACGTTCATTTTTCTGAACCACGTTAATTAGATTTTTAATCGCGGTTTTGGCCCGGGTTATCGTATATAAGTGCCTAGGGCTGGGTGCAGTTCTAGGAGCCATCGAAAAAAATAGAGAAAAAGAAGAGACTTTGAGAGGAGAATTGTGAGTTTGTGGTATTTGGATTCGATTGTTGCAAAGAAATCAATCTAAAACCTCTCCTTAGCGTGTTAGAGGTGTTAGGTTCCGTGTCTCTCGTGTTCTTCGGGTGATCGTGCGGTTTTGAGTCTAGAGTGTCAGAATCGCGTAGTCCCTTTGTTCCAAATCGAAATCCTTTTCATTCCTTTTAAGCAAAGGTGAGTTGTGACCGCGGTTTCTAGGCAATGAGGATATTCGGTTTTGTTTGGTGATTTGATTGGTATTGTGGATTGTTTGATGATGATTTATGTGATGTTTGTGGATTGGATACTCGTGTATGTTGTGTTTATACTGCATGGAAGCGACTCATGTTCGCCGGAGTCGTGTAACGTGAGGATTTTCAGGATTCTGGTGCAACACAGAGGCGTGTCGATCGACACCAGGAGGGTGTCGAGCGACACGAGTGTTGTTGTCGTGTCGATCGACACCTTGCTGGTGTCGCTAGACACCTTGCTGGTGTCGCTAGACACCTTGCTGGTGTCGCTCGACACGAGTTGATCTATCTCGGGAATTGTTGATTCTTGAGCTGTCTTGGTTTGGTTTGGTTGATTCTGTTGTTTGATCGTTTATCTGAGCTTGCTTGTTACGCCAGTAGGCGGGATAAGCAACTCACTAAGTATTTATGAAATACTTACGCAACTCTTATTTCCATGTGTTGCAGGTAAAAGAAAAATGTGATCGCGGAATCGAGGCTTTAGGGAGAGGATGATTGGGTTTCATATTGTTGTTGTTAGTCTAGTAAACCAGATGTTAGGTTGCTAGATTATTTATTGATCATTTCTGAATTTGGTATTTGAATTTAATTCTGGTTAAAAGTTTTATTTATTTTATGGATTTATTGGAGTATTATATTGGTTTATTTGATTATGTTTTTCCGCATTTGAATTGTTTAGTAAAAAAAAAAAAAGCCGGTTGTTTCAATTTTTATACCCAAAACCATAGTAACAAAAAGGTGATTTGAGAAAAAAAAAAAAAAAAGTAAAGGAATTTTTCAAAAAGATGAGGGTTAATATTATGCGCAATATTTTTTGGTTGAAAGATTTTAATTTCATTAAACCAGAGTAAAACTATAATAAACCGATACAACATTTATAGCTGATTTTGCCAATATATCAGTATCATTTTTTTTCATTCTTTGATTATAGTTTAACATGATTACTTTCTAATCATGAGAGAGAAAATATTAACAACATTTATAGTTTTACGCTTTAAACCTCGACGGTCAAACACTATCAATTTTAACCTTCAAGATGGTAATGTTAACCCATTAAACCACAAACATGGCAAATTTGAATGGGACACCAAAAATTTTAACGGAATAGTGGATTCCGTTAACGGAACAGTTAACACCGTTAAAAATTTTTATAATTAAAATATTTGTTTATTAATTTTACAATTAACTTAATAAAAAAAAAGAAAAAAAAAGAAGAACAAAGTTTGAAGAAGAAGAAGAGATTCACCACCACCGCGGGCTGCGGTCCCGAATAAGTCGTCGGATCACCACCTCCACCGCCTCAGTCGCTGTCTTCCTCCTCTTCTTCTTCTTCTTCTTTTTTCTCAGAATGTTGCTTCAACATGTTGCTTTTGATTTTAGATATACGGGATTTGCAATTAGGAACCGGAAGCGGGAGGAGTCGAGATAAGCGGTTACATTCCTCTGAAGCAGATTGATCCTCGATTCGCCTTGGTGCAGCACAGATCAGATCCAGCGGTGACATTTTAGCCGACGTGATCAGAGATCTTGGTGCGGGGAAGAAAGCGGCGGCGTGCTGGAGATCGAGCCTCTCGCCAGAGTGTTCGAGGAGGCAATCGTGAAGAGAAACCGGGTTTAACATCAATCTCAAAAATCGAATTAGGTGCAGTAGCTTCTAGGAGTAAGAGATGAGACATCAGTATTGCTTGTGTTCAACAACAACAAAACACCAAATTTGCTTATAGATTCCAATACGGATTTTAATTTTGACTACTTCAGACATCAATTTTGTGTGTTTAATTAGTTACTAATTGCATATTCTACTAATTATTGAAACCCCAAATCTACATAGACTATTCAAAGCTTTAGTCTTTTCTCTAAATTCTATCAAATCGATTCCGAAGTCTCTCCGACCTATCTCCATCGACGTCGCCGGAGTTTTTTTTCATCCTCCTCTGTTTTCATTTCCGAAGGTTTCTTCTATGTATCGCCTCCAGAGTAAGATTCTCTCAGTTTCTGGGCTAGTGAGTTGATCTATAAACCAACTACACCCGTTCTTCGTGTTGGAATTTTGCATTCTCTCTTAATGTTAGGATTTTTAGAGTATTTGGGTGCTTTGGATGGATGGAGATTTTGCTTGTCATTGTGTAAGGATCAGAAACAATAAATATGATTGCGTTTTTTATTGATGATTTGCTCAGATGGAGCCAATTCATTCAGAATTTCAGACGACATAGATCGACGAAGAAGAAGAGAAAGAACTCCTTTTTTTTTCTTTTTTATTTAAAGTTAATTGTAAAATTAATAAACAATTATTTTAATTATAAAAATTTTTAACGGTGTTAACTGTTCCATTAACGGAATCCACTATTCCGTTAAATTTTTTGGTGTCCCATTCAAATTTGCCATGTTTGTGGTTCAATGGGTTAACATTATCATCTTGAAGGTTAAAACTGATAGTGCTTGAACGTCGAGGTTTAAAGTGTAAGAAATTGTCACCTTAGAGGTTTTTTATGCGGTTTTCCTTTTTTTTATGTGAATTTAGACTAGTAAACAAAATATGAACCGTATTTAGGTGACAACTGTTTTGTCACTGTTCAAGTTTTATTAATTCCTATTGTAACCCTTCTCTCTCTTCTTCATCTTCCAATCTTCTCATCCCGTCCTCTATCTTTTTCTTTATGACCAAGAGCATCAAAATCAAAAACCAAACATGCGGTTAAAACTTAACAAGCCTCTAACATGTAGAGATAAAAAGATGATCTTGTCTTTTTGTTCTTTTGTCTTGAGATTCAGACAATCAGAGATGATAGAGAAACAAAGCTTCGGCGAAGAAGGTGGTCGTACGATTCTCGTCGGAGTAAAATTAGATGCATCGAGCAGAGAGTTACTCACTTGGGCTTTGGTTAAAGTCGCCGAGCCTGGTGATACTGTTATCGCTCTTCATATTCTTGGTACATAAAGCTTTGATTTTTTTTGCTTATTCAGAGTTTATCTTACATAAAGCTTTGATTTTATTGCTCATTGGTGAAGACTTTTGACTCTGTTCTTGACGTTTACGAAGGTTTCTGTAATCTGAAACATGTAAATTGAAAATTGAAATCAAAGTTTGTAACTTTTTTGATTTCCAAAAATGTTGAAATGAAATGAAAATTTCTCTCTTCTAATGGGTGGATCTGAAGCTAAAGCTATATCGTGGTTCATCTGCTAAAAAGATTATAGTTAGAGAATCTAGTTAGCGAAGCCATGACAGATCTAAGGAAATGAAGGGGATTCTTAGCAAGTTAGTTGAGTTGAGGACTGAGTTCGGGTCCGAGTTGGTGGCAGGTGTGGATAAACTTATGTGTACTGGGAAAAATAAATTTTTAACATGGTAAGTATTTTAATAACAAGTTATTTTTATTTGTATCATGTTAAATAAATTATTATCACACAATTTTAATTGATTATCATATTTTTGTTTGACTGATATAAATCTGTTTAAATAAAAAAATACTATGTAATAATCTAGTTAGCGTGTTAAATGTAAAGTTAAAGATAAATCTATAGATGTATCTGGTACAATAAATATGTTAGCTTGTTCCGAAAATTTGTAATGTGTTACTTTCTTATGTGGACTTGCATTTGTCTCATTAACTTGTTAATATAATGTATATCCGTATTTTACAACAAAAAAAATTATTAGAAGCTACAGTAACATAAGGGTAAAAATGTAAATATGCCGACTGACATAAACTGCAACTTCACCATTATGTCACATCATTTTCTTTGAGCTAATTTTCCCTTATTTATTTGTTTTTGAGCTAATTGACTCTCTTTTTTTTTTTGGCTAAAAAAAATAATTTAGAGCTTAAAAGAGATGTAATTAAATTTTTAGAGCAAGTACATTGTAGACGCTTTCATAATCTATTTGCTCTAAAAATGTAGTTAGATCATTTTTCTAGTTTTAAACATTCAAAACTTCTAAAATTTAATATATTTAATTATAAAAAAATTTTAGACATTTTATTAATTAAATCTATGCTTGAGTTAGAAAACGACTAATAATAATAGGGTTTCAACGAAGCCAACGTAGATCTACCTCTGAATGGACCGAAACTATTTTTAGACATTCAAAATTTCTAAAATTTAATATATTTAATTATAAAAAGTTTTTAGATATTTTATTAGTTAACTTATGCTTGAGTTAAAAAAATACTTATAATAATAGGGTTTCAACGAAGTCTACGTAGACCTACCTCCGAATGGACCGAAACTATTTTTGTAGCCTACAAAGTTGTAGGACACATTTGACATGTTGTACTGACTATTGTTGTAAGCATGAAAACCTTGAGAACCGGTCCGAAATTATTGTGCTCGAGGAAAAGCCACGCAAGTGTTATACTCAATGTCGCCGTCAACTTTTCGTCGATGCTACCCAAGAACTATTTTTAACTTATTTATTTCAATTTATAAGAAAACCAACGGTTGCAAATATTTTTGGCAATTCTAAAAAATACCACATTTTTAAGTTTTATTTCCAAAACTATTATCAATTTTTTTAAATTTCTAAAATATCATTTTTTTAAAAAATTCTAAAAATACCACAAAATTAAAATTAACTTTAAATATCCAAAATTAAACCATAAACTATAAACCCTAAAACCTAATCTATACCCCCTAAAATTATAGCCTAATTGTACAATAGTTAATACAAACCCAAAAATTTAAATTCTAAACTTTTAAAAATTAATATTTATGTTTGTGGTATTTTTGGAAGTTTTGAATTTTTTTTAAAAAGGTGATATTTTTTGAACTTTTAAAAGTTGGTGATATGTTTGAAACAAAACTTCAAAGTGTTGTATTTTAAAAAATTTCTCAATATCTTTTAATATCATATTTTTGTAATTTAAAATGTTATTATTTTCAAAAGAAACAATGTAACTGGCTATTCTAAGCTGCTACTCGTGGCATGTTCCTCTGTCGCTAGTATCCACTTTGACATTTTGTACTTTTTACATGCAAGTTCAGACAATTTCACCCACCACTTCCAACGCTTTATCGAACGTAATAACTACTATCCTCTTTGGAAATATTGGGGCTGGGCCTTCGGGTACCCAATCGGATTCGGGTCGGATATTTTGGAGTTTCGAATATTATATATATACGGATCGAATTCGAATCGGGTTCGGAAGGGTTCGGGTAAACCCGAATTGTACCCGAAATAGCACTGTTTTTTTTTTTTTTTTGGTCGAAACCCGAAATAGCACTGTAGTCAACAAAAAAACAGACTTAAAAATGAACTTATGAAGTGTAAATGATCAAATCAAGAAATTGAAGCTACATCTGAAATGAATAAGTTATAATTCTTAAGAACAATGTGAAAATAGTGAAGTGTAAAGGAACGGTTTTACCGGAATCATCTCCAAATTTCAAAAGCAAATCACTCAAATCGACGAAATCCCTTTCTTGCTTGGAACAGTAGTGACTAAGCTGCAACTATCTTCATTCATCTAAACAAATTACACACAAAAATATAAAACTTTTCAGTTTCAATTAACAAAAATTAATAAACCCAATACTAAAAAATTATCATACAAGCGAGAAAGAACGATTACCCCCAAAAACAAAACCCTAAAATTTTAGAGGTACAATTAAAACACATAAATTCAAAAAACTCAATTCGAAATCTTGAATTCTAAATCACAAACTTAGAGGATACAAGAAAATGAAGCGATTCGAACATTACGGAGAAAAAACCCCAAAAATCAACGAAGACGAAACTGAATTGAGTTTGTAATACAGTATTACTAATACTGACCAATTAATCAATGACATCCAACCTTAATCACTAATGTGTGTGTATATAGAACACACACATGTATATTGAATCGGTACCCAAAAAAAGAAAGAATCGGATACCCGATCGGGTTCGGTTACCCAAACGTTATGAAATTGAAACCCGATCGGGTATTATATGCTACCCGTACCGAACCCGGTTTTTCGGGTCGGGTTCGGGTTCGGGTGGTCGGGTCCGGATATAACGCCCAACCCTAGGAAATACTATTTCATTTTAAATTAGAGTCTAAAATGGTTTTTTAATAGTCACAAATTTCAACTTTTTTTCTTTTTGTCATGAACATACCTTATATAAATTTGAACTCGGATGTAAACACTATCCTAGTATACTTGAAAACCAATTTAAATATCATCAACGAATTAAATGGAATTAAAAAAATTATCACATGGATTGGGTAATATATGCGTGCGTTTTGGAGGATGGATATAATAAAATATACATGTAATTCGTTTCCGTATGAAAATAAGACACGAGTACTTTATAAGAGTCCAATTAGGCCATGTGCATTGGTCACCCTTTGGGGTCTAATTATAATATAAAATTATTAAAACACACATTCTCTTTTCCTTTTACTTAACTTTATACTTTCTCTTTCATCATTTTACTCAACTTTTATTAATTTTATATTTAAACACTCTCTCTTCTTTTTAAAAACACTCTCCAAAAAATCTAATTTTAAACATTCTCTCTTCCTTTTAAACATTTTCTACTCTCTTTACTCAAATTTTATATTTTAATATACCTCACAAAAACACTCTCTTTCTTCCTTTTACAACCATTTTAATAATTTTATATTATAAAAACACCACATTTAGATCCCAAGGGTTACCAATCAATTGTGGAAAAGTTGTAAGTGACGTCGATAATCACGTTGTTGTATTTAAGGATTTTCCACCGTTGGTTTTATAACAATATACTAAGGCCATGTACAATGGTGACCCTTAAGGGTCTAATGTCATTTTAAAATTATTAAAACACACCCTCTCTCTTCCTTTTACTCAACTTTATACCTTCTCTTTCATCATTTTACTCAACTTTTATTAATTTTATATTTAAACACTATCTTTTCCTTTTAAACACTCTCTCCAAAAGATCCAATATTAGATCCTCTCTCTCCAAAATATCTAATTTTATTCACAAAAACACTCTCTTTCTTCCTTTTACTCAAATTTTATATTTCAATATACCCCACAAAAACACTCTCTTTCTTCCTTTTACTCAAATTTTAATACTTTTATATTATAAGAACACCTCTTTAGACCATTCGGTGTCACCATTGTACATGCCCTAATGTCACACATCTCCTATGTAAAATCTTGTAACCATTGTGCTTTTAAACACTCTCTCCAAAAGATCCAATATTAGATCCTCTCTCTCCAAAATATCTAATTTTATTCACAAAAACACTCACTTTCTTCCTTTTACTCAAATTTTATATTTCAATATACCCCACAAAAACACTCTCTTTCTTCCTTTTACTCAAATTTTAATACTTTTATATTATAAGAACACCTCTTTAGACCATTCGGTGTCACCATTGTACATGCCCTAATGTCACACATCTTCTATGTAAAATCTTGTAACCAATGTGCTTTGAGACTAGAGATTATTCTTATATAAGTATCATTAAATTTTTATTTCATTTGCTTCTCCATCCTCCCCTTCCTCTCCTTTTACACCACCGTCCACGGTGGCGCTTCAAAAAACATGCCCTCAACAATGTTTATGTCTTTCTCACCACTTCTTCCTGCTAAATTCGGTTGTCTCCGTCAACCTACTCGTTCAATCAAAACGCCGTCGTTTAGTGGTTTCAGTATATGGCGAAGAAGCAGCGGGTCGAGTGTTGTGGTGGCTTGCTCAACCGGAAAAATGGGAATACAGTGGAGAGATAAAAACGTTTCATTTTTACCTTATGTCGGAAACACTGGAGTTACGGCCAAGCCCAACACTGATTCGTTATCTCAGTTTTTGTCTGCTTTGCTTCCTTTTGTCGTAGCTCTTACCGCTTTGCAGTGGCGGAGCAGACGTAACGGAGGCTATAGGCGAAAAGAAAATGGGACCCTCATTGTAAAGACATAATAATTTTTTTTAATGCAAATGACTTCAAATATCCAAATATCCAAGTTGTCTTTGGTTGTTTCTTATTAACTACCGACCATTTCTTGTCACATACTTTGTTTTCATCAACTTTTTTTTAGTTGATATATCATGATCTAGAGAGGAATGACACGATATCGTAAACGCTACGTATAACATAACCGCAAACGGGGGCCTTTAAAAAATGGGGGCCCTAGACAAATGGTTCAAATGGATGTGCTCAGCTCCGCCCCTGCCGCTTTGGCCGCTCTTTCTTACCCTTCTACTTTCACTTGGTACTGAATTTATAGTTTAGCCAAGTGCATAGTTGGATTTGAATTATGATCAATTTTATGATATGAAAATGCTATTTCGTTTTTCAGGGTATCTAAAGAATTATATGCTCCTGCTCTTGGAGGAATAATGTTATCCATTGGAATCCAGCTTTCGGTTAACGATTTTGCTCTTGCATTCAAAAGGTAACAACAACAACAAATCACTCTTTCTTTACTTTAAAAATGGTACTAACACAACAGCAAATCTTTATAATTTGCAGACCATTGCCGGTTTCTGTTGGGTTTCTTGCTCAGTACGTTCTCAAACCGCTCCTCGGGGTTTTAGTAGCTAATGCCTTTGGGATATCTCCAATGTTCTACTCCGGTTTTGTACTCACTTCTTGTGTGGCTGGAGCTCAATTGTCTAGCTACGCGAGTTTCTTAAGCAAAGGAGATGTTGCCTTTAGCATTCTTCTGACTAGCTTTACTAGTGTTGCCTCTGTACTCTTTACACCTTTGCTTAGTCGTCTTCTTATTGGATCAGTCGTTCCCATCGATGCAATTGCCATGTCGAAATCCATACTACAGGTAATACAAGTTTCTTCTATATCAGTCACAATCCTCTTCAGATTTTAATTGGTTTAGATCATTTGCAGGTAGTGCTTGTCCCTGTGACTCTGGGGCTGGTCTTGAATACTTATGCAAAACCTGTGGTCAGCCTTCTCCGACCAGTGATGCCATTTGTTGCTATGGTATGCACTTCTCTGTGCACTGGAAGCCCACTTTCGATTAATCAACGTCAGATTCTTTCACCAGACGGTCTTGGTTTGATTCTCCCGGTTGTGATATTTCACGCCGTGGTTTTGCATTGGGTTATTGGTTCTCTAAGATCCCTGCCTTGAGGTAACTCCATCAGTACTACTTTTTATGTGTAAAGTAATGCTTAACGTAATCGAAATTCGTTCTTTTCTTTATCAGACAAGAGGAAGAAGTTAGCAGGACGATATCACTCTGCACAGGAATGCAGAGCTCGATTCTCGCAGGTCTCCTTGCAACTCAGTTCCTAGGAAGCAGCCAAGCAGTCCCACCAGCTTGCTCGGTGGTCGTGATGGCCATCATGGGACTATGCCTTGCCTCCTTCTGGGGTAATGGGTTTCGAATTAGAGACATTCCATCTCTACTAACACCACAAGACAGCCACTCTACAGCATAGTATCGGCATTATCATAGACAAACCAGTACGCATGAAACCACACAAAAGGATCTTCACTACCAAATATTTCCCATTCAAGCCAAAATGTCCAAAATGATGGAACTGTGCTCTTTCGGCATACCAAAGGTTTTGGGAATTGGGAGGTTAAGAATAGATTATAGGGCTCTGTAAATATTGTAGATATATCAAATTATATAATGCAAGTGTAGCAACAGTTTCTGCCATTCAAATTAAGTATATACCTCTTAATTTTGGTTTTCAGTTTGTATGTAGTTAGCAAAGAGGACTAAGTAAGATCCTACTCTTCCTTCGAAAATGAACCATGAATGTCATAATACCGAAAACAAGCTTGTCTACAACCAAACATTTGCAATAGGTTCCATGAGAGGAGAGACTAACAAGTCGTTGCTGTTGTAGCATATTCTCTCCCTAGATCCGTGATCGACGAGTTCTAAAGTTACGAAACACCACCCACCCAATAGAACAATCACCTAAACTTGGCATTACACAAAGATCCTTATCTAGGCCACAAATGCTCATCACTAAGGTCATTTAGATGATGCAAAGCTAAATAGATCCTAAAGCACAATCCTTTTTGTTTCCCATTCATAACATCACAAATACAACAAGAACAGAACATAACTGATATTACTGAAACTTTTCGAATCCAATACATAATCATTGATTACCTTATGACTCCAAATGCTATTAAAGCTATAAACAATATCAAAAGTACCAAAAGATAAACCATCAAGATCAAAACTTGATAAAAGTTCCATAAGCGCTTTCTTGCATCCTTCAACTTCAACTATCCTCTGCTATTGTTAAGAATCGAACCCAAAGTTCCCAAAACAGCAAAAGCAAGCAAAGGACTAACATCAAGCGTATCAAACACCGGAGGGATAATATTCCTGAAGAGATTCAGATAAGGATCACACAAATCCCTAATCGCAGACAAAGGTTGCCTATCCCAAGGAATATTCGGAAACCAACTAAGCAAAACTCGAACCATCAATACACCACTGTAGATATCAAGCCATTTCGCTAACCCAGCCGCGACTACAGTCAACGGCGTGTTTAGATAACCAGCAGGACGGTCACGTATCGCCGCGAAGAACAAGGGACCTGCGAATCGGAAGGAGGACTGAATCTGTGGGGTTAGGGTTACGAGTTTCTGGATTAGGGTTTTGGTTACGATTCCGGAGAGAATCGCGAGGGATGTGATTGATCTGGTGGAATCGGAGAAGGGGAATTGAGAGGTAGGGTTTATGGAAGTTACCGGAGACGACGGCGAGGTGACGGCGGAGACGGTGATTCTTCTAGGGTTGTTGAAGGATAAGGGTTTACGGGGAAGAGAGAGATGATGGGGACGGAGATTGAGAGGTAATCTAGGGTTTATGAGAATTGAAGAACGAAGGGTGAGGATGTTGGTGGTGGTGGAAGCCATCGTCGTTGATCGGAGCTTGGATAATGCCTCTTTTGTATGTAAAGAATATAGTATAAAATAAGCTTTGGACAAAGAAATGGGTAATATATGACTATTAGAATCATGTAAGGCCCATTTATGAGGCCCGTTTATATGAATGGGAAAAACGGATAAAAATCTCCTAGCTTTTTATTAGAAAATAAATAAATTACGTACGAATTTGTCTTGTCTTGTCTTGTTGTCGGTTCACTACAAAAAATAAGATCGGATTGTAATTTGGTTTTGATAATTCGAGCTGTGTAACTCGGAAAAACCTTTCGAGTGGAGGTAGACCATGTCATAAGTTAGAGTATCAATTACAACAAGATTATAATTTTTTTTTTTTTTTTTGCTAAACAATTATAAACTTTTTGTTTTGGTAAAATAACCCTCATGAAATGTACGTAAAAGAAACAAATGAGAGGGAGGAGCATATACATTCTGTAACATTCTAGTGATCCTAATGGAACAAATGACTTTAATTCCTATTGTCATAATAGGTAACAGAACAAACGAGAGAGGGGGCTACAATTGCAAACATACCAACTCTAGTTCCCTCATGTGATCCTTTCTTAACTTATGTCTCATATTTGGACCACATGACCATGTGACTTTTCCCTGCCGTTTTAAAATTTTGACTCACCCCAATTTTATCGTCAGTACCACCACCATCATCCTCATCATCATCAACAACACATACTTCAAAAAGAGCCTAACATATGTCTTCATGCACACAGTACTTGAACCTTGACGAAATTCTTGATTAATGAATTAATTAACAATTCATAAATTTAACACAAAATAAGATAAACTAATAATTAGTACTCTATTTATTTTATTTTGTAAGATGCCTTTGGGCGAATACACAAAGAATAGGAAATTCCATATTATATAAATATTCAATTTTGGAGATTTTTAAAAAAAAATTAAGTTAAGTGAAACAAAAATTTCTACGACATCTTATAAAATGAAAAAAAATGCTGAAGTAATAATCTTGACAAAAACATCTCATTCAAAAAACAAAATGCAATTAAGTCGATACAAAAATTGGAATGCAAAGAGCAAAAAGAAGAGATAATTATCATTATTATCTATGACAAACACATCTGTAATGATAAGCACTATTGATAGGGTCATTGCCTTCGACTGGGACTTGCTCAGCTCTGCATTTGTATCTGCATCCTCTGCATTCGTTGTACGTACAAGTTGGTGCAGTCGACCCTATCATATTCCTCCTCCTTGATTTCTGCTTTCAGATTTTGTCAGATTAAACATAAATATACAACTAAAATAGCTAGAAATCTGTTGATAAAACAGTAATTATCTTTGTGGGAACTTACCAGGAGTTGTACTTGTGAGGGAAGTGATACCGTATCTTCAATAGGACGAGCTCTTGAGGCTGATTTAGAGAAAGAAAAAACACAAACGAAAGAATTTTAAGAAAGGAAATAAAGTAACTGTTAGTTGTATTAATGTGGAATTAAAAGATTGAAAAGAAGTTAAAATACACAAAGGAAAAGGGTTGAAAGAATGAAACCTTGAATTACATAATTTCCAAGAAACAAACCAAAGAGAAGAAAGAAGAGGTATGTGTATTTTGGCTTGATGATGTTCCTCATTTCATGCCTCATCTTCTTCTTTTTCTTCTTCTTCTTCTTCCTCTACCTAATTCTTCTTATTGCTTTATCGTATGGACCAAATGTTTTGGAGAGTGATAAGTTTGTCTATTTGGCTGTAAGTTTGTCTTCTACTTATCATCTAATGGTGAGGTTTGGGAACACGTAGGAGTTGGAAAAACAGAGGATGAATTATTCAATTTTAAGTTTTGACCCAATATATTTAAAAAGAAAAGATAAAAAAAACATATTTAGCTCCTCTCTTCTTTCTTAGCACATCATAGTTTAACTCTTCTTGAGTAGGTTTTCTATGCTCTTGTCCCTTTTTTTTTGTCATCTCATTCACTATATAAAGGTTTAGAGCTTGTGTTACAGAGCTATTTTAATGGAAATCTTAGTTTAACACAAAGCTAATGTTCCACAAAAAATGACAACAAAATAGCCCAAATCAAGGAGGCACTCTAACACTCCTGATCCAAAAAATTCCTAAGCCACAAAGATGGACCTCTTGCCACATACGATTGGCTACGTTTATCCCTAATTACACTATGAGCAATTTTCCAGGCTCCTTGGTTAGAATGAGCAGACTCCTCCACCATCTTCCAATCTTTAATCCCGTTCAAAGCCAGTCTAAATTCATTGACATGCCATAAGAAAGAGGGCCATGCCATAGGCCTCTTCAAAGCATTTACCAATTCCTTTGCTCGAGAAGCAAAGATGATCCTATTCAGCCTATGCTCGACCAAACTTTTAAAAGCCCATAAGTGAAAACAAACCTTAGCTTCCTCCTCAGACTTGCTGTAAGAGAAACACCTTATGCTATGAAACTCTGTAATTCCCAAAGAATTTCTCAAAATCCAAGCAGCTCCACAAGTCTTTTGTTCCTTAGACCACTCAAATCCAATGTTGCACTTGAGCCAAGATTCTGGTGGCCTCCTCCATTTCTTTTTCACCCATACTTTCCTTTTTGGGATGTTTATTTCCTTTTTCTTCTCCTCAAAATGAGTGACAAACCATTCCTCATCTTTACTAAGAGCCTTTTCCACAATGCCAGAAGCCAAGTAGACTTTTCCTTAAAAAAAAGATTTCATTCCTGTTTTTCAACATATACCACATGACTCATGGGAAGGACCTTTCCCAAAGAAATACATTTGAAATTGGCCGAGAGAAGCAAATAGTGAATGTTCAAAAATAAGGACACTTCATCAAATCTTCCTTCAGGAGACGAAAAGGCCGACATCGCCCATATTTGTCTTGTTAAAGAACAAGAGAACATGTCATTGTTAATTAATTCACCTTCATTACCACAAACATGGCATCTTGAGTCCACCTTAATAGATCTTATGTCCAACAGATCCACAACTGGAAGTGCATCACTAAGAGCTTTCCAAATGAAAGCTTTGATTTTAGGAGAAGTCTGCACCTTCTAAATTCTCTGTTTAATCTCCACTGTCAAAGATCTCATTTCAACTCACCTAATCAATTCAACATGCTTTGTCTTGTGAGCTAGCCAATAACCTGAATTTATTGAATATTCACCACTCTTATTGTGCTTCCAAATCCAGTAATCCTTATTGTTTACTATAGGCCTCAACTTCATAATCAATCTGATACCATCTGGGTAGAACAGTTCCTCCAAAGTCAACATATTCCAAGTTCTATTCCTGAAATCAATCAACTGATCAACAATTTGACTAATATCAATCAAGCAGTTCTTGATAAGGGGATCCTTCATATTCACATCTTCAATCCATCTGTCAGTCGACACATTGATAGATTTTTCGTTCCCTATCCTTTTCTTCAAACCTTCCTTAAGAAATTCCATTCCATGCATTATACTCGTCCATCCGTAGGAAGGTCATATTCCTTCGATGGCCTGTAGAAATCCACAAGTACTCATGGTACCTGCTGTAACATCCCAAAACCAGAATTTAGCATTTTGGTAGGGGTGTCGATCGAGACCAAGGGTGGGTGTCGATCGAGACCAATGTTTTCAGGATGGTTTCAGTTTAATTTTTAATTACGCGGTTTGGGTACGGAAGCCTAGGAGGTCGTTTATAAGGGAGCTAGCCGCAGATCATAGACGTTTTCAGAGAAAGAAAACGTGAGAAAGGGTTGAGAAGGGGTTTTTAGGGTTCTTGAGAGAAAAAGGGTGATTCGAAGTGATTTGTGAGCTGTTTCTCGTGGTTTTTCGTTCTAAAGGCTCGTGGGAGTGTTGAAAACGATTGAACAGCGATTCTCGGTGATTTCCAGTGAAGGAAATCGCTACTCGTGGTTCTTTTTGGTACCTTTTCCCTTTTTGAATTTATTCATCGAGATGAGTGCACGATCGTGATTATAGGTAATCGAATGCTAGGATTGTGTGATTGATTTTTATGGAATGGATTCGCTGATATTGATTGATGTTCATGAGATTTTCGTATTACGTATTGTTGAGAATGATCCTCGATGAAACAGAGTCGCGCCACGTGAGGATTTGGCTCAATTCTGGTTTCTGTGATGAGGTGTCGATCGACAACTAGAGGAAGTGTCGATCGATACCCCTTGTGTTATCATGATGGTTTGTGTTTTGGGCTGGCGTGTCGATCGACACCTAGTGGAAGTGTCGATCGACACCCTATTATGAATTTTGTGTTTCGTGTTGAGGTGTCGATCAACACCGTGGTGGTGCATCGATCGACACTGATTGTTGTGTTGTAGTTTTTGGTTGATTGTTCTTATTATAGTAATTTGAACGTTGTGAAATGCTCGTTGATTGCGTAGATTTTGGCTTTCATTATCTTTATTATGTAACCGGTAGACGGGATGACCGCCTCACTGAGTATTTGTGATAACACTCACGCAACTATTTTTCTTATGCGTTGCAGGTAAAGTTAAAGTGTCCATGGAATCATGGCTGGGACGAGAGGATGATTAGGATCTCTAGTTTATTGTTTTATGTCACTAAGTTCTAGAATTTGGTGTTTAGATTGCTAGATTATGTTGGAATTGGAATCATGGTTTGGTTATGGTTTTATTAGAGTAGTTGAATTATTGAGTTTGATGGCTATTTCTGGTTGTTTGGTTTATGTATTTCCGCTGGTCTGATTGTTGTTGAATTCATCGTCGATGATTATTATTTATGGAAATAATAATCCGGATTAATTAATTAATTAGAAAAGAAAGCTTGGTTATTTCACCTGCTCCTTAGTAACTTCGCCAGAAGACACTCAGGATTAGTAAGGATCCTCCAGGCCTGCTTCCCTAACAAGGCTTGTTAAAACATTGAATGTCTTTCATACCTAGACCTCCCTTGTCTTTTCCTAGGCACATCTTATCCCAAGACAACCAATGTAGCTTCCTCTTATCTTCTGATGAGTTCCACATAAATTCAGCCATGGCCTTAGTGAGAGTTTTCACTGTTAAAATTAGGAGCTTGAAGCAAGACATCGCGTAGATAGAATTGCCAAGGCCAGATATTTCAAAAGCACTTCCTTACCCCCTTGAGACAAAAGCCTACCAAACCAACCTGACAGTCTATTTTTGAGCTTCTCGTGAATAAAACCCAACATCTCACTTTTAGATCCACTGAAACATTCTGGCAGACCAAGATAAGTGCTTGTCTCTCCTTCATTTGCTATGCCAGTAATCAGCTTCACTTGATTCTTAATATCTTCTTCGAATTCACCACCAAAAGTGATGGGCGACTTGTTGAGATTTATTATTTGACCAGTAGCATCCCCATACACAGAGAGAATCATATTCAGAGCCTTTACCTCTTTTACATGGCTTTGCATATGAACAAGCTATCTTCTGCAAACAGCAGATGATGAACTGACGGCCCATCATCTGAGAATATAATACCATTGATATCTCCTTTGATCTTAGCTTTGTTGAACAAGTGTCTCAAGCCTTCTGTACACAACACAAACAAAGATGGAGATAGTGGATCACCTTGCCTCAGGCCTCTCTTAGGTTTGATTAACCCAAATGGTTCATTGTTGATCAACTCTGAGAAAGTGACAGAAGAGACACAGTACATAATCCACTCAACCCATCTCTGTTGAATTCCCATTGAGCTAAGAATGCATCTAACGTAATTCTACTCTGCTCTATCGTATGCTTTAGACATATGCAATTTAATGGCTAGATATTCCTTAAACACTTTTGGGTGAGTTCTAAGACCATGAACTAGTTGATGAGCTATCAGGATATTGTCTTAAATAAGGCGTTGGGGCACAAGGGCTGTCTGAAATAGTGTGAGTTCTATGCTCATGTCCCTACCTCATCCCTTTTCGCACATATATATATTTATATTATTTAGTTTTCTCGCCCAATACGTGGATTATTTCTATATATTTTACCTTTCTTATGATACTGTTTGTTTGTGTTGTGTATTTACGAGTAAATGTATTTTTACCTTTGTATTTTGATTTGTCACAAACCCATTTTATTCATCGATTAAGTAAGTATATATTTTTTTTATCTTGGATCCAATGAGGGACATAAAGTGCCTAAATAAAATAAAGTCTTCCGACTCCGTGCTAACAAGTCGGCTCGTGTATTTCTGTCTCTGTGATATTGTTTGTTTGTGATGTGTATCTACGAGTAGAGGTGAAATTATTTTATGGGATTCGATATTCTTACAATCGGATATGAACCAGCCTTCACACGTGTATAGTGGATCTTTTAGCTGATATGAACAGCTCTTAAAACCCTCTGTTTGACCCAGAGGCTTTCAAATACTATATGAGACCATGGCTATATCTTCCATCAAAATATTTATATTTTCAACAAAAAGATCATTAGAATATTTCTGAGAACTGAAGATATACTATTTTAGATTGGTGCTTGTTTGAGCTAAATCAATAAAATTAAAATTAAAATTATTGTTTGCTAGAATATTGTTGAATTTATTACACACAAAATAAAATAAAAATAGAAGTACTTCTTTATCAGAAAAAAGTATAGAAGTACTTTACAAAGAAAAGAAAAAATAGTGTATAAGCTTTGAAAGAGTGGAAAGAAAACATAGGAAATTTCGCTGACGATGGGCATTATTATATGATGTGATTTTTGATGATTTTGTTGCAGAACTGAATGATTTACCATTGGAGCTTACAGAGCTATACCAATATAGTTTACGAATGTTAGGACTTAGAAGGCCCTAGAAGTGAGCTTACTTTCCATACATCTGCCAGTATGGTAAATGGGTGTGACATAGTAGAGTTAGCGGGCTCTGGGAATAGTTTCACTTGGGGGAGAAAGAAACACGGCCTTTAAATTTAACCTAATTTAATTCAAGCTCTTCCCAGTTTCAAATCAAGCATTTGATCCGATCACATACCTCTCATGGTTCATATTATCTTCTCTCAAGAATTTTATAGAGGATTTTTCTGATTTAATAGAAAAGATTACACAAGTCTCTACTGAAAGAAGCAATTACGAGGGTATGAAATTCTCCCTCCCTCACTTTATTTTGGTGTCTCATTTGCTGACAGTTTAAAAACTTGTAGAAAATCCTTAAATATATGAAAAAATGATAATTACCTCAATTCTATGGAAAATATTAACCAGAATTAACATGAATTGAATTGAAGCTGAACACCCTATTGTGTCTCGCTCTACCACCCGCGAGAATTGGGATCTCATTTGCTGATTTATAAAGATGTAAATTAGTCTGAATTTTATCGTTAACATGTATCACATTTTTCTTCACATAGTTACCATCAAATCCTTCATCAAATTTTCGTTTTAACCATTTTTTTTGTTATAATTAATCATAAAACATTAAAACCTGCTCTTCCACCAATTTAATTATGTGTCTGTTACTTGATATGATGAGAGAATAGAAATCTTAAGACATTCTATTTTTTAAAAAAATTCTTCTTCAACTTTTTGTTTTTGTTTTGAACATGAAACCTTAAATTTTTTCCAATTGTTGTGTCATACTGTATTTGTTTTGTATAAGATGGAGCGGAAGAGCAGTAGTATTCAACCTTTTCATTTTATTCAATTACTAATAATAACCAATGAAAACTTTTAAGTTTGATTTTTGATGTTCACTACCCCTGCTTTCTTTTTTAGTGTAATATGAGAAGTGAAGTTGATTCCGAAAAACTCGCAAGATCAACTTTTGGTGCATTCATGTCAAAATGAATAATGAAAAAGCTACATGTCATCGGATCCTCGCAGTTAGCGCATACAACTTGATATAGTATGATAAGGTTAAGATATATTCAATGTATTTAGGAAGACAAGTCCAAGTTTGAATAGGTAAGCATTGTAATCCAACTCTTTGGTCACTATAAGAACAGATATCAAATATAACCTCTTATTTAATACAAATACACTATATTTCTTTAAAAATATACAACTATATGCATATACAATACAATAGAAAAATACACTATATTTTTTTTTTTGAAGGAAGGTTAAATTAACCACTACACATAATTAGAAATTGCAACTAGTTAAAGTCAATGTCTATTACTATTATTCTTCTCCCATGTCATGTGTTACAATTTCTAATACAAAGACGTGCAACGAACGCGTCCCGTTGACTGACTTAGCCCTCTTTTATTAACACGAAAGTCAACCCTATTGTCTCTATTAACTCTTGAGTTGTGTTCATCACAAGTAACAAATCTCATTTTTAAGAAGAAAAAAAAACAAAACACACACAGAAGGTAAATGGGGAAGCCAACGACCCAAAACAATAACTTTATAAACCACTTTAGCCACCCACACCGCCTTCAATTAACCCCGGCTACATCATCACCACCATGCTCTGCCTGCAAACTCGCCGGAGGCAATGGCCGGATTTACTCATGCAGGCAATGCAACTTTTCCCTCCACGAGACATGCAGCAAGATGAAGCAAGTAATTACACATCCTTCTCACCCTGCTCATACGCTTAGCCTTCTTGTGGCTCCTGTCTACGATGGTGGATACTTCAATTGCGACGGTTGTGGCATCATAGGCACTGGTTTTAGCTATCAATGTTCTCGCTGTGACTTTGACATCCACGCGCTTTGCGCATACAAGCCGGTCTCAATCACCCACAAGTCTCATCCGCTACATATCCTTCAACTCGCGTTTCACTCTCCTTATGGAGCCAATAAAGGTTTCTCCTGCGATATCTGCCTCAAGATCGGAAAGAACCAGTGGCTATATCGATGCATCCCATGCGAATTCGACGCTCATGTCGGTTGCATAGGTGCACCTCAGCCTCATCTCCTTCAACATAGTAGTTCTGTACCTACGCCTCATACTCATCATGTCGGTCAACCTCAGCATCAAAACTCACTTCCTATGCCTAATCAAGCCAGGCCCAGACCTAGACCGATGACGAGGCCCGGACCTATTGGTAACCCCAATAGGCCCATCGGAAACACCAACAGGCCTATTGGGGTTCAAAATGCTGCACCCTATGGACCAAGAAGACAAAACAACAACTTGGGTTACAATGGTCAGGTTGGGCCTATTGGGACCAATGAAATCATTGGTCAAGAAAGAGAGAGTTTTGGTCAAGGATCAATGGACGGGAGTGGCTACGAAGGTAGTGGGGGGGCCGAAGAGTTTGACGTTGAAATCAATGTTGAGGATGAATATGAAGTTGATGTATATGAAGGTGTTGACGATGGAGAGGCTAATGAAGAGGGGGGAGACCTTGATGCTAACGGACTTGAGATTGTGGCTTATGGCGATGATTACGTTGCTGCTTGTAGTGAGAGTGAATTCGGAGGCAGCAGTGATGCTCGTAGCCAATGTAATGATTTGTCTGATGCTGATCTATATCCACTATCGCTGAACGATACACAAGAACCACCAGTTCGTATAAACCAAGGTTCTGGTAGTGGACGTGGTAGGAAGAAAAATGCCAACCAAAATGGTCCGGCTGCTCGGTCGAAGAATATGAATCTTAATGGGCCACGTAATGGGACTCAAATTCCTCGAGGGACTCAAAGTCCTCGAGGGCTTCAAACAAGAAGAGTGCCCAATGTCCAGAATAATGCAGTAGGGGCTGTCAGATTTAATAGACCTCGTGACCCAACTGCATTTAATACACCTCAAGGATTTAATGGGCCTATGGGTGGATCCTCCAATGCAATTGATAATGGTGGCACTGGCAACAATGATAACTACAACAACGAAGCTGATATGTATGGTGGTGAAGATAACCTTGGTGGCTATGAAGAGAGTTATGGTGATGATTATGCTGGTGGTGAAGATAACGTTGGTGGCTATGAAGAGAGTTATGGTAATGATAATGCTGGTGGTGATGGTTATTGTGACTTTGAAGCTGGAGGAGACTTTGTCAACAATGGCTATGATGATCAAGCTTATGATGAGACTTACGATGAAAACGATTTCGAGAGCTACACCGGAGGAAGCGAGTCTATGTATGATGGGGAAGCATATGACGGAAGTATGGATGGTTCACAATATAGTGGCTTAAATGATGAACCCAATAACCAGTATTTACCCGGGGTTGGACCGGTTGGTGGAATGGGAATTAATAACCAGAACCAGTATGGTCAGACCGCTAGGCCGAGGAACATGGGCAGGTATGGTCGAGGTGGTACTACAAATATGAACAGGAATGGAAACATGTATCAAGGTGGAAATAATGCTCAGTCTAGATCTATTGGTCAAAGGGGCCAATATAGACCCAATGGAAGACCATGTATGGTTAATGGAGGACCTAACGGGCCAAACGGAAACATAGTGATGAACTCAATGGTGCAGGGTTTGAGTCAAAGTTTTGCAATGAACATGCTCAGTGGTGGTGACTTTAACGGTGAAGCAGGTGATGGTGGTGTAACATCGATCATTGGAGGTTTGTTCGGTGGTGATTCAAAATTTTGAGATAAAAATCCTGCTTAAAACTTTGTTTTTTTTGTTTTCGTAATATATTTTGCAAATTTGTATTGCTTTTATGATTTTCTTTACTTATTTTCATTTTCCTCTATCTTTGTAAAATATTATTTATGTTACGAGTCATTGTTATGAACCCATAGAGAGAAAATATGGATAAATCTTTTATGGAGTTATTACTTTAGAACATACTTTTCTAGAAACATATTACACCAAAGATACTTATTGGGGAAGGTATACTTAATTTGATGGTTAATATCAATCATACCCTCAACTAACACATTTATTTACCCATTTACTTCTTCCACTAAAACACAACCTCGTCTATTAAAAAACTAATTCATTTACATATAAAAAATAACACAATCTCTCTCTTCCTGCATACGTAGTCTTCAGATTCAAAGCAACTGTTATAAAAAAGACATGGGTTAAAAAATGGTTAATAACACCTATAGATACTTTCTAAACTTCTCCTTTCAAAAGACATACTTTTCTTGGAGAGTAAATAATCCGTTAAAAAACCTTCGTTGGTGAGAGTATGTGATTTACATTCAATTTTTTTATTTTCTTTCTTGCTTTAGTATTTTTGATTGCTCGATTATTTTCATATGGATTATCATTTGATTTTAGATGAATTATTATTAAGTTTGATTAGCGACTTCGTTGTTTCCGCTTTGGTGATTTAGAAATCTTAAAGACTTGGAATCGATTTCAATTTGTGAATGATAAGCTTAGAGAAATCATCACCCCAAATTTGAGCTTTGTTCTGAGTTATATCATAGGTCGAGATTTATGTTATTTATTGAATTTATTACGTGTACGATGGCATCACGAAGCTTGCTTCCGATGAGAACAAAGCGCAAATTCAATTTTTTCTCAAGTTTTGATTTTTCTTTGGGTTCAGATGTGGTTCATTAGAAGGTCAAGAACATCTTCTCAGAGCAATTTTCAAGCAATCTCTGATTTTTATTGGTTTCTACTTTTCTGGGTAACGTTTTTCAAGCTTAGTCAGATTCAAATATAAAATTGATGGATATATGATCATGGATGAATAGCCATGGATACAAATTTTACACATCGAAACTAAAGAAAAACAAATGGAGATTATTAGCCCATTGGACAAAAGATGATGAAGAAAGGTTTCGACTTCAATACATCGACGAGATCTGATCTCACAAGAACCTTATCCTCCTTTCTGATCTTGCAAAAGAGCTCATGAATGGTCACTTGTGGATATTGAGAAGGATATCTACTTGTGGATTGTCATCCACGAAAATCCATCCATTACTACTTACTTATTTAATCTGTATTCAATAGACAAAATTTTTTTTTGCAGAAAACATATAGTGTTGTATATTTGTTGTGTTCAAATGGGATGAAGAGATATTGTATATTTGTTGTGTTCAAATGGGATGAAGAAAATCCTTTATAATTTGTTGTGTTCAAATGGGATGAAGAGACATTGTATCCAAAATTCAGTATCCATGACAATATATCCACGATCTATATTGGTATCTATAAAATCTATCAAGATTGTACCAAAAAACTATGTTAAGATCCAAAAAACATGGATGTCTATTTTGTGGAAGGGTACTTGTGGATGTCACCCACCACTATCCGCATACTTCATCAATAAGAATGATGCACATAGTCAAAAAACATGGATGTTTATTTTTATCAGCGGAGATCTCCATCTCCACCTCCACCATTAACATCTCTTTTAACAATCCGACCCACAAAGATAAGAAAAAACAAATCCATACTATTCTTATGAAGCAGTCATGCTCGAATTCGCCGGATATGCTAAACCGGTCGAGCTAGTACTCGGTACACAGTAATTATCCATCAGAATCATCACCTGAGAGCTATTTACAGCGAGTAATTTTGATTTAGGGTTTTACCAATTCAAAATTACACGGCGAAGAATTTCGATTCAACGCAACAGAAACCTAAAAGAGCATGATTTGAGAAAACCCACCTTAAATTTCACAAAAATAAAGAGGATTATCGCTTCTCTGAGAACTATCAGATGGATTCGATACAAAATCCCTAAACCCCAAAAAGATTTGTGATGTAAATAAGAGATAGAATCGTGAAAATCAGAAACTCCGATAGAGATCGCAAAGAGAAATTGAGCAAAAGATTCGTGATTCGCGAAGAGTACAAGCGAGATGCGAAGTTTCGAATTGCAGAAATAGAAAATGGTGGTTTGGTTTTTACGGCAGAGACGGGAAAAGAGAAGAAGAGATAATTGAGGAATCAAACAAGGGCAATTTGGTATTTTAGAAAAAATAACAGTGAGAAAAGTATATGTCCTGAAAAAAGTATCTTTTTGGTAAGGAAAAGTTGGGAAAGTATGTGTTAGTGTTAATAACCCATCTTTTATTTCTCTTTCGGCAGAGTGAAACCGAAAAGTGTGGATTACTATTTACAAAGAAAAGTGTTCGTATATACAAAGGATTTTTTCTATTATGTCGTCAGAAATGTAAAAGATACTAGGTGTGATTATTCTACAACACTCCCAAAGTCTTTACTGTACTACTGTACATAATGTTGCTTCAGTTAGGACTCTAATGTACATTGGTGATATTTTTATAGTCTCATAAAACATATTTTAGTGTTATTTTTAATATTAGTTTATTGTTTGAAACTCATTAAGAGACCGTTAATAAATTTGTCTCTAATGGTAAGACCGGTGTCGGTCTCATTAAAAAAAAAAAAAATTAAATATTTGCAAAATGGATAATAATCAAACTTGTTGTGAAATGTTGTAATTGTATAAAATTGGATTCTGAAGATGTCTAAATATGATTGGTAAATGGAAATTATGCGTGAAAAGATTTAACTTTGTGAGAAGTTTCCCAACTTTTTCCCAACTTTTTATTCCTGAAATCAGTTGCAAAGTCCAACTATTTATTTGGTTCAATGGTCTATGATAATTTAATGTAGGAACAAACATGGGAGAAGATCATGGGAATCAACAAAATCCTCAACTCATGATCAAGTCTAAAGTGAATCTGAAGATCATAAAATTGGACCCGAGTAAAGTAGTTCACAAGGAATCAACACAACTTCTGCTTCGTAGTCTTCTTTGAGTGTGAATTCAGATGAATCGAACCGCCAAGCCAGATTGTTCTTATCATGGGAGATGGAATCTCTGCTGCTTCGTAGTAAGTCAAATTGCTAGCATCCTTCTGAAACCAAGAACACATAAAAGTAAAGTCAACAAAAGTGCCATTTTAAATTCCAAAACTAGAACAAAGATTCAATTTATGATTAATCTTTCATGAAACAAAATCTTTAAACCTTGTCTATGTCACACTTGATTCTTTATGCTTGAACCTACAACCAAAAGAAAACCAGGTTAAGCACAATTGTAGTCCCAAAGATTGATTGTAACATATGAGAGCTTAGAAAATATATATATTACCATGATGAAGTAGAACGAGATCAGAATCATCCCAGAAGATGGACACCGAATCGATCGACGGCGCGACGAGATAAGCTATCGGAGGAAGACTCGTGATCTCCGGCGAAGATGGTACAGTCGAGATCGGAAATTTCTTTTTGGATGGCTTTAACGGCGCACCACATGACTCTTTCGCCGCCGCCACCGTCGTTCAGAGATACGTCAAAGAAGAAAGTGAGAAGAGTATAGAGAATGAAGCAAATCGCCATTGAAGGATCTATGCTCAACAGAGATATTTTTTTTTTCCCGACTCGGCAAAAACAGAAACGAGCGATCCAGTGAGAATTTGACAGCTGGCACCATGAGACCGTATCTATAGTTTCTCCCAGCAGAGACGACTCAGCAAAATTTTCCTTTTTTCTCTTTTTTCATTTTCTTTTAATTAGAAGAGCCCATCAAAATCTCAGTTTTGGGGATGATCTTATTACATTAAATACAATTCTAGAAAAGTACAATGGAAAAAGAAAACTATACACGATTGACATTCTATTTATAATTCTGCTTGATTAGGACCTGCGTTAATACCAATAAAAATATTAAATTAGTAATCTGCTAAATTATTAAAATATTTTGAAAATATTTTTATACAGATCTTACGATATATGAATTTTTATTATATCCTAATTCATATCATGAGGATCAAATATATAAAAGCGGAATTCAAATCATACTCTTAATTACAAAGAAATAAATTATATTTTTATCCATTATAAAAAAAAAAAATATATATATATATATACTAGTTATGTGATAAAATCGTAAAATAATTCCAATATTGTCGAGTGAAATTAAAGATTATATATATATATATATAAGTTTGATAAACATCACATATAATTCTATGATCATAAATATTTTCTATCGATGTAATTTTTTCTTCTTAAGGAGATCTATACTCAACAACTTAAAAAATTCTTAAATCCTTCTAATATAGTCATATGTCAAATATTATCGTTTCTTTTGTGATATTTTACAAATATATAATACATATTATATATTTCTTTAATTTCGCTTTGCATATCTTAAATTAAAATTGAGATTTTCAAATATTATCTTTTTTTTTTGTTTTTCAAATTTATATGATATGTCTTGCTTGATCAATAATTTTTTTTTTCTTAGTTGAAATTTATATTCTTTCTACCTTTTATAGTTTGTATTCTTTCTAACTTTTATCTTCAACTTTTTATAATTCCTTTGGACTTGTTTAACTATCAATGCTCTCATTGTGACTTCAACAACCACGTGCTTTTCACTTAGAAGCCGGTCTCGATCACCCACAAGTTTCATCCGCATTACAGCACTCAACTCGCGTTTTACTCTTCTTAGGAAGCCAATGAAGGTTTCTCATGAGAAATCTGCCTCAAGATCGGAAAGAATTGGTGGCTATATTGATGCATCCCTTGCGAATTTAACGCTCATGTCGGTTGGTGTTGGGATAATAAAAAATTCTCATATCGGAAGTTTAGACAGTAATTGTCTAATATATAAGAGATGTCCAACTCCAATTAGTATGAGACTTTTTTGGGAAGGACCACACATAAAAATTCGTGGGGGTTTTGCTACTTGTGCCCAACCCTGCCTCTGATACCATTTGTGGGGCTTTCCAAGCGCATGTCCAAATCCCCTATTACTATGATGTTGTCCGCTTTGGGCCCAAGTAGCAAATCCCACACAAATTTTTCTTTGGGCTCCTAAGGAGTTGTAACACCCGTGAACCAAAAATTGGACCGATCAATTTGATTTAAATTGTCCGGTTTTGGTCGGTTTAGGTTGTGGAAACCCTAGTCTCCTTTTAAGTTTGACCCAACCCCCATTCTCTGCGAAAATAAGACCAGTTTCGTTTCCAGGAAGTGGAAAAGAGAGAAAAGTGAGTTGTGGTGATTAAAAGAGGTTTGCTTAGGCTTGAGTTGTGGCTTAAGGAGTAAGAGAATTAAGTGGTTAGTGTGTTCTAAGAGAAGGAAGAGAGGAATCAGAGGCTCTTGAGTGTGTTTGAGTCTGATTTCGTGGCTGTTCATAAGCCTTGTCTCAAACCAATCCGAATCTCTAAGGTGAGTGCGCAACCATGGCTTATCTGGGTGAATAGATGCTCCCTAAAAGAGAATGCATAGAGTTTTAACAATTTGTAAACCCTAATCTGCAAATGCACAGTTGACAATTGTAGTACTTAGGTGTCGATCCACATGAGACTATGTTGTTACGTTACAAGAATTGTCTTTCAAGGATGAAAGGTGTTGAGCAATCTTTCATAGCCGCTACTTCAAAGTCTATCAGAACAATGCAATCGCCAATTCTCACGGGGCAATTGAAGATTTTGCCCAATGAGAGTGATATATCATGGTTTTTACCTATTTTAGACCATGATATAAGTCCAATATCTACAGTCTTTGTGGTGTTTTGTGTTTGTTTTAGAGTCATTGCAGGTTTCTAGACGTTTAGAGCATAAAAGATGTTTACTGGAAGTTTTGGAGCATTGCGGAAGGAAGAATCAAAGATGCGAAATTCGGATTGAAGTTTTGAAGGCTGTGTCGAGCGACACCACAATCCTATCACTCGACACGAAGGATTTAAAGAGGTGTCGGTCGACACCACTATTAGTGTCGATCGACACCCTTGTCGCATAAGCCAAAAGCCCAATTTCGAAGATTTCCAATCTTGCCGAGAAGTTCCAGATGTTTACTTTTATGTTCTATGACGGTTTAAGAACTCTATATATGGTTTTACAGCCATTGTTTAGGCCCATGCTTTATTTTACTTAGTTTAAGAGATATCTTCAATTAATATAATGTTTTCTTCTTTGATTATGTCTGAGTAGTTACCTTGTTATGTTTAGAGATTTTCAAAGGTTTTTGATGAACTGCTAGATTTAATTCAACTGATAGGATAAATATCATTAGAAGTTCTTCATCATAACTTGTGTTTATTGCTGATTTTAGCCTCGCGAACTGAAATCTGATCTTAGGTTAATTAATAGAAACGACAGTTTTATTAATTGCTTGAACTAATTTTTGATGAGTAAAATTCCTTTTCCCAAAGACATTTGGTTTAGGGTTTTGTGAACAATTGAACCTGAATTTATTGCTTGTTTAAATTAATCTGAATTCGCAACGACAATTGATTTTCTAGAATTTAGACATAGAAAATCTCTGCAGCGACAACTAATTGGTTTTACATTCATGTTCATGTTTAGGAACTGAGCTTCATAATCCTATCTTTAATTTGTTATCTGCAATTCTGATTCACCTGAGATTTTCCTCCGCCAAGCTTTCTTTTAATTGATTTACAACCGTTTCATCTTGCTCACTTATTTACTTGTTTTTGCACTCCAATATTTTCTGCTTAGCATAATTCGAAAGTATTAATCTATTGTGTTTCTGATTCCTTGTGGATTCGATAATCCTAAGTACTACAATGATCTCTTATTTTGAGAGAGTAGTTCAAAGGTCTAATTTGAGCTTATCAGAGAGTCTTGATGCACCATTAGCAAGTTAAATTCTCATGGATGAAGGACGAAGGTTGGTGATTTTCATCATTTTCACAAGAGATCCCGAGAAAACGTTTACTGTGGCTCCCAAATGACATAGAGCAGTTTCGAAGATATAATCACGAATCGAACAAGGGATGGTGAAAGAACCTGGATCAAGAGTCTTGGGAAGAATCCTTAGGTACCGATAAGGATTCCTAGCTTGGTTGAACAACTCCTCAATCATGAAATCTTCGTCCAATGTTTGTTTGAAGCATTTTTGCAATGATGGTTTTGTTCTCCAAGCTTCTTCAAAGGAGAAAGTGGAAGGGAGTTCTCTAGCAAGAAAATTAAATACCTCTAACATCTCATCACTTATCCAACGAGTCTTCTTGATGGTTCTTTGGGCCAAACAAGAGTTTTCTAGAGGAAGTCTTGTAGAAATTCTCGCCGTAAGTCTTCTTCAAATCGGTTTAGTCAATGTGGGGGTTGTTGGAGTATCTTTCTCCTCTTGATCAGAGATCGAGAGGCCTTCTTCAAGTGGTGTTAAGGTGCAGCAAGTCACCAAAAGTGTTTGTTCTTCTCCAAGCTTTTCCGAACGGAGACAAAACTTCACCAATTATTCGATATGCTCTAATCGATCATTCATCTTCTCAATTCTCTTGGACATATCGATTCTTCTTCTTTTAGGGCGGTGGCCTTTCTAATAAGGTCATGGAACTTTCCATCTAGAGATAATTGAATATCTTTACAAAAAATTGTTTTCAACTAAATATCTTATATAACTATTTGTATAAAGATTTGTGCAATTTGTAAAATTACTTTAAGTATTCATTTTTTCCATTGTAATTTCTTCCTTTTTGATTAACTAGGTGGCTTGATGAAGGGTCATGGGATATTGGAACTTAAGACATTTTTCTGCTGATCAAGAAACTCTAAACTCTGTCGCGCTAGTCGATATCTTTTATACTTTTATGGACTCATCTTCTCTCCAATGCTAAATGCGCAACTTCCCTTTTTACATTTGTTTCCATGTTGCTTTGTATTCCTCCATTCTGATTCACATAATGACATGAATTTTTTTGACTTTGTAAACCCTGATTCGGAGATAAACCCAGATCTAGAAGATCATTCAAAGGAAGAACTAACCTGTTTCAGTGAGTGCATGGAGAAGAAAAACTTACGATGCTGCTGTTCTCCGGGATGTGAAGATAAATAGAGATTTTGTATATGAGTACAATCACAAATTGGAGATAGAGAAAGTTGAGATACTCAAACGGTTTAATTTAATGTAAACGGTTTGTTAGCCTCCGATCAAACCTACAAAGTTTCATTTGTTATATATGTACCTCAAAATGTTGATTTGGGAATCGCAGGAGGCATGACCGGTCCTGAAATTTTGGGGGCCATAAACCAAATAAATTTGTTTAGGGGATTTTATAAGTATTTATAAAAATTAGGGGCCTTTTCTATAAAAAAGAAACTTAATTTTGGGGGTTTTTTGCTAATGCTAAAAAATCACAAAATTTTGGGGGCCCAAAGCCCTGCCAGAAGGTGAAGCTGTATGTTACAGGGAATTTAAGTTTTAGAGTCGAGAAGATGGAAGGTGAGAAGATGAGACGATGGATGTAGGACGATGGTTTTAATATGGGTTTCGTTTATGGGCTTTGTTAATTAGCTTATTATTAATCGTGTGGGATAGTAATTGTTAGGAATGTCTTGAAATCATTTGTATTTTATTTTAGTTAAAGTTGAAATGTCAAAGTTTGGCAATTGTGTAATATTAGATGGTTATAATGTTTTGCTAGAAGCCGCTTAAAACTTATGGGCTGAAAAGTCTATTACTAATATTATGTAATCGTATACGGTCACACACCTAAGCAAACTAGATCACTATATAGTTGGGCCTAATATAGATTAGACCAATTAATATTATGTTTTATAATAAGATATATAATATATAATATATATATTTGATATATATATATATATATATTGGAAAAGGAAATATTCATGTAAATGGGAATTACTTCACGATCACACAAATTCCTTATGTGATAAGGAATTACTTAATCCACAAGTTACTGTGTATCTATGTAATAAGGAAATTACTTGGTGAAAAGGTAATTGAGACATTATTGCTTTTATATGATAAAGGAAATAATTGTTCCTTATATAAAGATTGAGACGTGAGGTCTGAAATAAATAATAAACAAGAGAGAAAAATTATTTTCCTTGTGTCAAAAGTTGCCGATCATAAACCCTAATAGAAGAAGCAAACAGTTTGTCTTCTTATTTGAGATTTAGATCTTTACGGTACTAGCATCCCGTTCGATCTAGTTTGTGTGCGTGTGGATACCGATAGAGGCACGATGTTTGAAGTGCTATACAACCTTGATCAATCTAAATTTATTTTTCCGCTGTAATTGATCCAGGTATATCCAAAACTTTGTAGTATAGATTTGATTGAATATTTACACGCATCCTGGAAATTGAATTCAAATTAATATTTATAAAGTGTTATAAACCGGTACGAATTCCAACAGTAATTACATGCATAATTGAAAGATGATATGTCACTAAATTCCCTTTCTATTGGTTGATTATTTTCTTGATTATTTTGATGATGTGGAGGCCTTAAGATGCCTCAAATTCTTTCCTTTTAATATAAAGGAGATTAACAATTTTGATATTAAATACTTACATATTTAAATAATTGACATTAACATTTGTTAGAATCTAATCGACTACTTAACACGTGTCGCGATCTCGTGAGTTACAATTTTGCGCATTCTCTTTTATATAATAAGATATCTTATAACTCGAACTCACCACCTCAAGCTAACTTTTACCGTACTAAACCACTAGGATACAAAGGAATTTTAGTAAAATAAGCCGGATGCGTCACCGACGTTAAGTCAGGCCGGCCTTTGACTCTTAAAATGTCACCTTACACTGACAATTCTGAGTCGTTAATGAAATATTTGCTTATACATGAAAGGCAATAAAGAGAAAGGTCAGTAATTCGAGAGAAATTACTTGAGGGTGGACGGAGAACCACATAACCAATAAAGAACATCATACAACAAGTAAAGCACTGAAACAAGTAAAACCGAGAAATATAATACGATATAATATTCTCTTTCACAAGTTTCATTCCTAACATTTAATTTAGTCGTTCCAAGGTAAGCTAAACCTTGAGAGCGCTTTCCATTAGGCACCGTACTACCAACCCTAGGTAGGTAGTTAGTCTGAGGTATGTCGTGTTGAGTGGCTTTTTCAAGCCCATGTCCAACTCCCCTCATTAGTTTGATATTGTCCGCTTTGGGCCCAGGTGGCAAAGCCCGCACGGATTTATCTTTGGGCTTCTTCCCAAAAGGTCTCATACTAATTTGGGTTGACACTACTTATATATTAGACCAATCTTGTCTAATCTTTAGATGTGAAACTTGGATTGATATCCCAACATTCTCCCCTTCAAGCCAAGGACCACATAACTCGCGTCCTTTCCTCTAGCGAAACCTTAGGCACCATCTTGTACCCATCTTGTTTGCGAGGTTATCTTATGAGGAGTCTGATCCCACATCATTTATTTGTCACACCCACTTTACCAGGTCCCCTTCACGAACCGCTCTGATACCATGTTGAGTGGCTTTTTCAAGCCCATGTCTAACTCCCCTCATTAGTATGATTGTTCGCTTTGGGCCCAGGTGGCAAAGCCTGCACAGATTTATCTTTAGGCTTCTTCCCAAAAGGCCTCATACTAATTTGGGTTAACACTACTTATATATTAGACCAATCTTGTCTAATCTTTAGATGTGGATATCCAACCAGGATCCACACCCACAAAGCTTGTTAGCTGGTTAATGGACCATGTTATACCAATCTGGTACTCGCGAACACCGTCCGACAATCAAATCCATGTGCCAACTTGGCACACCTAGTATCAATGATTACCAACCAACCTAGCCATTCTAACATGCATCAACCAATGAACCAAGCTCAAACCAATACCATTCCACATTATAAACCAAGCCTAGACATGCCCACATACACCACTTGAAGAAAATGAACCCAAAGAATTACAGAACTTGTTCCTTACTTTACTATATTTGCTGCATTTGATGCGTGAAGATCTTGAAGGCTTTGACTGGGCCACACTGCAACCCAAACCAGACTAAACCAACTCAGAACTAAATCAAAGTCCAAAGACAAACCGAACTAGAAGCTTACTAAAATGGAAAGGTTTCCTTTTTTAGGAAAGTCACCTTTTTAGGAAGATTTTCTTTTTAAGAACTTTCTATTTCTGAAAAGTTGCCTCTTCGAGAAACTCCTTTTTAGAAGACTTAGGATTTCCTCTTTCTCAACCTCATGAACTTCCAATTCGGGAAACCTACAGGATTAGGGATTTTGAAAACAACAGCAACACCCTTAATTCGAAAGCACACTATAATATTATTTTTGTTTTGAACATCTTGTTTATTAATAGATAAACGTTTACATGTTACATACAAAGTCATTACGAACTTTCAGAAGAAAAATTACATAAGAAATATGCGTCATAGCGTGAAAAAGATACACTAAGAGAAGTGAATTAGACGATGCTTTCCGTAGAATAGTCTTATTCGCTAACTGATCAAAAAGTCTGTTATTTTCCTTCTCCACATTCGATCTTTCTCTTATGCGTATATACCAAATAATATTTTCAAGAAAAGTTTGTAAGGGTATTTTTCTTTCTTTTTTAGATGAAATTATTTACAGGGAAGAAAACAAAAACTAAATGACATTAAGCTCTCGTACACATAATCAGTGCAAGCTCAATGAGGAGGGCATGGGGTGCGACGCCCCTAGGCCCCATCCCACGTGTCCTAACAATAAAAGGGCCCAAATTTTTTTTTTTATATAAAATAGCAAAAAATTTAAAATTAAAATTCAAAAAGGCCTAAATTTTTTGGACCAATTACAAATATGTCACACTTGACAAAATTTTAATAAAACATGCCACTATTCATAGAATCATTACGAGCATGCCACTGTTCAATGGCCAAATTACAATTTTGCCCCTAATTGAAAAAAACGGATCTCTGCTTTCTTTCTTCTTCACTTTCACGTTCCTAGTTTCAAAATTCTCTCTCACAAAATTTTCTTCTCTGAAATTGCAAATCCGATTTGGGTTATAGATCTAAGGTTTTCGATTCTCTCTTTAACTCTACGGAACGCAATCGCATCGAGGATAGATCTAGGATTTTTGATTTGCTCTCATCAACGTAAATCTCTGTAAATTTTTTTCTTCTAAATTTCTAAGAAGAAGAAGAAGAAGTTATTCTATGAATTTTGTTTCTTAGATTCGATTTTGGTTACGAATCTAAGCTTTTGATTCGATTTTGGTTGCTTTTAAAAACTTTACAAACCTTATAAAAATATTATAAACCTTATAAAAATCTTATAAACCTTTTAAAAAACATTATAAATTATTTAACTGTTTAGTTATTAATGACATGTAAAAAAGTCTTATAAAACTGTTTAAAATCTTTAAAAAACTTTACAAAACCTTACAAAACTTTTCAGAAACATTACAAACAGTTTTACACGGTTTTAAATAGTTTTCTAAGGTTTTTTCTAACAGTTTTACTAAACCTTTTAAAAACATTATAATTTTTTTTTAACAGTTTTTAATGTAAAGGCAAAATCCTACCCTTTTCTCCCCTTCAAAATATATACCCTAAATGTATAATAGTTAACCTAAACTTGAAAATTTACAGTCGTTTGTGTTTGAATTTGCTTTGAGATCTAATCTTCTTGTTCTTCTTCCTCCTAAATCTATATAGACGATGGTTCATCAGATTCGAGATGGCATTTCGAAGAGATTGGATATGACGAAATCTCTATATCTCTCTCAAAATCGACGAATCTGGGTTTAACCAAATCGACCACGAAATCAACGACGATCGTTGCCCTTACATGATCGAGCTCTCATAATCTACGATCTCAAATTTCTCTCTAAAATTCTATGTTATAAAATCTGAAATCTTCTAAGGAAAAAGGGTAAACTGGAAATATTAAAAAAAAAAAACAGTAGCGTAATTGTAAGGATTTTCAAACAGTGGCATATTTGAAAAGTGGCATAACTCAAAATTTCTCATCTTTTTTTTATAATGTATATAATTTTTTTTTTTCATACCACAATTTTATAAAAGAAATTAGTAAAAAATATCATCAAAAATATATTTTAAAAGTCCAAATTTTTTTTTCCCTAGGACCCATAAAAATATTGATCCGGCACTGCATATAATTTACAAACAAAAAGGTTGATCGAAATTTTGTTTTCAGAAAAGTCATCGATTATGAAAATCTCAAAAATGACCCCAAAATTTATTGATAAAAACGACTTGTGGAAAAAAAGAAAAAGAAAAGAACAAGAAGACCAAGAAAATGAAGCTAAAGCCAAAAAGCAAGTCGTAAGTATTTCCACTGGTCGATATCCAATGAATATTTCAAAAAATAAATCATAAATAAAAGTCAAGGAAAAATAGAAAGAATTAAGGCTGACTAGTTTAAACGTAGTGGGTAGGTTGCGAAAGATTGCAAAAGCTGGTGACAGTTGATTCAAACGTTATTAAACGATTTAAATGAATGGCGCAACAATTGGAAATGTGTTCATTTGGGGATATTAATTTGTAACTGGTTGATTAGCATATGCAATAAGGTTTAAACAATAAATTAACAATAAATACACATTAAAGTAAAAATTCGATAAATTAATATTTGATAAATTAATAACTCGATAAATCAATAAATTTCTTCGGGCCTAAATTAGTATTTTGTGTGTTTAACATCTTGATTTTCATATCTTGATTTTTAAAATTTATTATTTATATTTTAATATTTAAATAAAATTGTCTATCCGTCTGCAATAGCTCGCAACCGCAAATGCTAGAGGGAAGCAACTTTTGATTTTGAGAGATTTGAAGCAGCACGAAGCTGTAGAAAGAGCTTTCCATAATTATTGTCAAACGCCAACAACTGCTACCATCCAGAAACGCATTTTCGGGTTGTAGCAGATAAACCAATCAAGCTCTTAGATTGAGAAAGTATGGGTTCTAAACCGAGAGAGGACATGTTTATAAGTGGTCAAAAAGTTTTAAAATATTAAAATTTTATTAAATAATTGAACCATATAACAATATAATAATTGGTTAGATTGGTAAAAAACTTAATAAATATAGAACCACTTAACAATTTGTAACGTTTTAGATTGTATCAATCACAAAATCAATACCAACAACTTTATCAAAAGCATTATATTCAACTTTTTGTGAAACTTTTTTTACAGCCATTTTATACAGTTTGCACTATGTTGTAACATTTTACAACTAAAAAATTTATACCACTCTAGATTACCAATCACACCTGTTATTGGTATGATTGGTAACCTATGATTGGTAACCACAAACAATATAAAGTTTTCAGCTGTAAGCTTTACAACATAATGCAAAATTGTATAAATTATGAAATAGATGCAAGTTTCTTGATTATCATGGGGATCCCAACGACTTTCTAGGCCGAAAGACTAATCTCACGGGGCCCATGTTTCACCGCCCATTACTCTGTGGTGGTCAGGGTCGAACCCAGGTGGCGGAACTCGCATCCATGAGCCCATTACCACAAGGCCACAACCGCCTGGTTCTTAAATGGTAATATGAATCATCGTTTTAACGTCTTTTATTCTTTTTCTGGGATTTTGATGTTTTCAGGTTTGATCTTGTTATTGTTTCATGAACTATTGGTTTTGACTATCGATATATTACCTAAACGATTAAAAATAGTGATTCTACTATATTAAAATTTGGGAAAAATCTTGAAAAATATCCGAAGTTAATTACTTATGCTAGAAAAGTATACGAACTTTTTGCGTTGCCGAAAATATACCTGAACTAAATAATACTTTTCGTTTAATACACCAAGTTTCAAAATGTGAAGGTTTAACATTTCCAACTTAACAGAAGTTAACATTTGAAACGCCCTGACCGCCCCTCCCATGGGCCCCCGTCCACTCTCAAGCCCGTGGGCCCACCATGTCTGACGGTCGGTGCGTTAATCCGGGAGTCTCGGAAGTCTTGTTTACTCACCCTGCAAATCACCACACGATCTTTCTCCATGTTTTGTCCTCACTCACACAATATACTGGAAATGACTTTCCAGTAGGTCACCCATCAAGAGATTGCTCCAACTCAAGCATACTTAACTCTGGAGTTCTCTCAAGACCTATGACCGAAAATATAAGTGCATTTTGGTGACATAGGTAGCCAAAATAATTCTTTTAAGCCTCTCCACGTACATCACATATTTTCCTGAAACCGGGGCGTGACAACATCTGTTAACGGAAACTTAACGATGTGTGTAATTAACTACATGTTAACGGAAACACTCCTCTATCTTTTTCTCCATATCGATTAGGACATAAATAAATCCTAATTTTCCTTTCTCTTCTTCTCAAACGAAACTGATACTCAAAATTGAACTAAAGACTACGAAGTTGGTTATCAGTGTCTCAATCAAAACCAACTACAACATTGTGTAAGGCACGAGAGAAGACGATTAGGGTCTTAATCGAAAATGAGGTATTTGGTCTTAATCAAAAATTGATTTTATGCTTTAGGTTTTTGCGGTTTCATTGGATATGAATTCGTTGTATTTGAGAACATGTTTTTCTATATGATTTTAAGTTCGATTAGGGTCGGATTGTTATTGATTTGATAGCGAAATTTGAGTATTTTGTTTCTTGGTTCGATTTTGAGTGTCAATTAGGGTTTTAATGCCTAAATTGATTTGGGGTAAAAGATAGATGTGTATTTCCATTAACACGTCGTTAATTACACTAACACCGTTTTATTTCCGTAAACAGATGTTAACTTTCGTTAAGTCGGAAGTGTAAAACCTTCACATTTTCGGAAGTGTAAAACCTTCACATTTTGAAACTTTGTGTATTAAATAAACAATATTATTTAGTTTAGGTATTTTTCGGCAATAATTAACTTCGGTTTTTTAAGAATAATTCCCTTAAGATTTCTATGAACTTTAAAGATTAGTTATGATTCGGTCGATAATAAAATATATTTTATAAAAGAAAGGAAAAAAGTAAAGTTAAAAATGACTATAATATAAAATTCAGCTGACAAAGTTCACACATTTAACATTACACATGTTTGATATCTCCAAAAATTAAAATTCTAAAATATATTTTCAGGAATGTAAAAAAAAAATTATATATATATATATATATCATCTCCATTCTCATTTTATCATTTAAACCAAATAATAATGTTTCCAACATATATTCCTCACACTAATTAGGATTGTTTTAAAGTTACAGAATAATTATCTATTATGGTTTTTTTTTAATTAAAAGGTAGAATTTATGGAGGAATTATGTTGTGTTTCAAAAATAAACTGAAATTAAAAACCGTATTTTTCGTTGTTCTTCAATATTGAATTTTAAAGGATAACCTTTTTTACTAAGAGGTTTTTCGCGCTTTTAAGAAATCCCAAGTAAAGAATATCAGTTATACAGTTCAATCAGGATATCAGTTAGCTAAAGATTTTCAAAAAAACACATGCTTAGAGGAAATCGGGGAACCTAGTATCACAATCTTTAAGGCATATGCGTGGAAATTAATTTATCCGTCAAAGATCAAACATTTTTGTAGTAAGTTTTATCGGGCTCTGTGGCGGTCACAACACCTTTGCACCAGAGGGGCATCGTTTGTCAGACCATTTGTTCTGGATGAGGAATAAAGGAAAAGACAATTAACCATGCATTATTTGAATGTCAAAAGGTTCAAAATATGTGGAAAGCAGCTTTTTTCTCCAAGCGAAAACTTCCCATGCTCTTCGATTTTTGCAAATTTGGATTTCCTATTTTGGCATAGTCCAAAACGAATGGAATAGTCTGGAGAGGATGAAATATTCCCTTGATTACTATGGTTTATATAGAAAGCCCGTAATAAAAAAAAAAATCCAAATCCTCGACTAGGATCCGTCAGATATCATCATGCAAGCGGCTAATGAGTGTAAGGTTTGGAATGAAGCTCAATCACAAGATTTCATTATAACGAATCAAACTCAGATGGTGTTACAACCATCATTGGAGGTGCGATGTTAGTTGGATGGGTCTTGGAAGGATGGAAATATTACATCAGGAATAGGGTGGTTCTGTCATCAGGGAAGTCAAACGTTGGTATTAGGGCATTCAGAGATCGAAGCTCTCCTATGGACGAAAAGCAGCATGTTGGAGAACAATGTGACATGTCAGAGTTTTGAGACGAATTGTGCAAACCTATTCAAGTTTGCGCATGCGCCTGAGGATTGGCCAGTGTTAGCCATCCTTGCCAACAGATTTGAAGCCTTTCGTCCACACTTCCCTTATTCTCTCTCACGCTGATTTCCTGTGCATTTAATTCGAATGTCGACACTTTAGCCCGCTTGGCTCGATCTAGATTAATATGTTTCTCTTATGTAAACAACTTATTTCCTTTTTGGGTAACTAATGGTGTAAGTTTCATATAATTATATGTGGTTGAAAAAAAAAATTTCCAATTTCAAAATGTTTAAGGATGAAATTTCCATGCGATATTGATAGTAGGATTGTGATTTGCCTTATTGAAAATTCACCCTGCTTGTTCAGGCCGGTATAAAAAATCTTCGAACATTTAATTATCGTATACTTTTCCTTCAGCTACCTGTAAACGTCTTACGTGACAATAATATCAAAAAATTTGTGGAGTTCAGAAATTCGGTCTATGATAACTTCGATTTGGAAAAATAAAAACAAAAGCAGGAAACGAAATATTATTGACAATGATATAAAATCCAGTTTTTTTCTTTTTTTTGTCATAATATATAAAATCCAGTTAATAAAGTTAACACAATTTTCACGAAACATGTCGAAAGATTATAAAATTCTGAAATACTTTATCAAGAAAGTGGAAACAAAAAGAGAGAGAAAGTGGTGTAGAGACATGAGAGGTGTACCAAACCACCACCATTCTTACGTTTACTTCTTCTTCATCATCCTCTTCTTCGTCTTAACTCTGTTTCCTACGTTCTCTATCTGTGCAAACACTTTGTTGGCTACAGAATCTCTAACAATCTCAAGCAACCAAACCATTGTATCTCCTGGTGACATCTTCGAGCTTGGTTTCTACAATCCTGGTTCAAATTCTCGTTGGTATCTCGGGATTTGGTACAAGAAAATCCCTACGAGAACATATGTATGGGTTGCAAACAGAGACAATCCTCTCTCTAATTCTACGGGAACTCTCAAAATCTCCAACAATAATCTTGTTCTTTTGGATCATTCCGACACACCGGTTTGGTCGACGAATCTAACCGTAGGTGACGTGAGATCACCGGTGGTTGCAGAGCTTCTTGATAACGGTAATTTCTTGCTCAGAGACTCCAACAACACTAGAAATGTTTTATTGTGGCAGAGTTTCGATTTTCCGACAGATACTTTACTTGCGGAGATGAAAATAGGATGGGATCTCAAAAGCGGATTCAACAGATACCTGACCTCTTCGAAAAATCCAGATGATCCTTCAAGCGGCGACTTCACGTACAAACTTGAAACCAGAGGGTTCCCTGAGTATTTTCTACGGAACAGAGACTCACAAGTACTGTACCGGAACGGTCCATGGAACGGAATGTCGTTTAGTGGTATACCGGAGATGAAATCATTTGATTACATGGTTTTCAATTTCACAATGAGTAATCAAGAAGTGACTTACTCATTCCATTTCATCAAAAACAACAGTTACTCGAGATTACTGCTAAGCTCCAAAGGATCATTAGAAAGATTAACTTGGATTGAGTCATCACAGACATGGAACAAATTTTGGTACGCACCTAAAGACCAATGCGATAACTACAAAGAATGTGGGGATTACGGTTATTGCGACTCAAGCACTCCGCCGGTTTGTAAATGTATAAAAGGGTTTGAGCCGAGGAATGAGCAAGCGTGGGGGTTAAGAGATAGTTCCGAAGGTTGCGTAAGGAAGACGCAGCTAAGCTGTGACGGTGAAGATGGTTTTGTGAGGTTGAAACACATAAAATTGCCGGATACTACGGCGGCCATTATGGATGTAGGAATTGGTTTGAAACAATGTGAAGAGAAGTGTGTCAAGAATTGCAATTGTACTGCGTTCGCGAATACGGATATCCGAAAAGGCGGGTCGGGTTGTGTCATTTGGACCGGAGAGATTTTGGATGTTCGGAATTTTGCTAAGGGTGGTCAGGATCTTTACGTTAAATTGGCTGCTATTGATCTCGGTTAGTTCTTTCTCCATATTTTTATTTTTATATCTTTTTTTGGAATGAAAAGAAATTGAATATTAAATTGGTAAAAAGCCAAAAAGGTTCGAAGATGAATACAAATTTGTTGGAGATTTGGATATAAAATGTTGTGACGGAGGAAAGACTTGGAGATGATAATGGACAATATACGTTTTAAGATATTTTTGTCATATAAAGACATAAAATAAGTTGCTAAATGAGTTAGTAAATAAGTTGCTAATTAAATAATTTAATAATATAAATTTGACCCAATAACAAAGTGACATGTAGAATAATAGTTGCTAAATGAGTTGCTAATAGTTACTAAATAAGTAACTCTACTTATCTCTCTCCTCCATTTTTTTTATTTTTTAATTTTTTTTAATACTAAGCAACTCATTAAGAAACTCACTATAATAATGCTTTAAGCTTATAGTTTTAATTTGGCTTCGATTTGTCGTTTACTTACCTCATTTGGTAAAATATGTATTAAAAATAAAAAGATATCAGAGAAGCAAAATTTGCTAAAACTGTACACCAACCAAATAATCTTATCACGATATATATTATAAAAACTGTATCATTTTTTAAATAATAAAAATAATCTTTTTGATAAGTTTTTGGACAATAAGATAACTCAGGAGCCAAAAGCCAAAACAAGTGAAGCAAACCGAAGGAAACAAGGACAAGCACGTAAACTAACACAATAACAAATCAGTAACAAAGCAGAGAAAACACAATTCTAAACTTAAAACATACGGAATACACGATAACTATTATAAAACTGTTTTAAGTTTCGGGTACTGAGGAAATTATGAATCAAATATCCAAAACTCTAATGGTTTATAAAAAAAGAAAACCATCATAAAACCGATTAAATAATCCCCAAGTATTAAAAAACAAGTCCACTAAGTTCGATAATCACACTAAAATCAACTTTCTTTGGCTAAGAAAGAAAATCTAATATGAGATTGATTCAAGTATTTTATTAACCACCATTCGAGCGTAAAAAAACCTTGGATCTAAATTAAATGATCAAGTAAAAGCTATGCTATAAGTGCATCTCATATTAAAGACATAAAATTAGATAATCCTAACATCACTAACCATCCACTAAATACTCCTAATCTACTAGACCCACAATGCAAAGATGTGGCTACTCACCCATAAAGAGAATGCAATGTAAATAGGTCCTAGTTCTAAATTCTAAAATGTTAAACTAATCTTAATTAGCCTAAATTGTACTTAAAGTTGCAAATATGAGATGAAACAAAGAAAATCAAATCCTAAAATCATGCAAAATATACTAACCTCATAGTCTGACGAAAGGAGGACCGACACCAGTGCTAGAGAAACAATCCCAAATTGAAAAACTTGAGGCGGCTGAGTCTCGAAAGAGTTTTATGATGATCTACACCCAAACAAAACCGTTTAATAACTTTATCCCATGTATGTGGGAAAGAGTTGATTGTATTGATTCAAAAAATACGGTGTTTAAATGTATGTAAAGCCTATTCCAAATAGGAATATTTATCATACATTATTTTTTTGGTGAATGACCGAGCATCCTTCGAAATTTATTAAAAACCATAAAAAAGTATTATACGCAAACTTGTCTTAATCGAGTCAGCCCGTCAGCATCATCTTTTAACATTGTAGCAACATCTAAAGGAACCAATTCCAAATTATAAAAACCCAACGGTAGAGAAAACGCATAGGTTGCCAATCCATTGGCAAGATAATTAGTCTCTCTATACACGTAACCAATGCGGACTATCCGGTCCTTCAATAAAAAGTCATGGCATAGACAGGAAAGACAGCGGATGCGAGTCACATATTCCTTTCTCCAGAAACCCGACCACCATCTCTGAATCCACATCTAAATCCAACTTCCTCACCCTTTTCTCCCAAGCTAAGTATAATCCATAACACACACCCCAAAGTTCAGCTTGCGGAGCCGAACACCGACCTAGATTCACCACAAAACCACCACACCATCCACTACTACTATCATGCAAAACGCCACCAGCCGTTACAATTCCAAGATTCCCTCATGTTGCACCATCAATATTCAATTTTATCCAATCCGACATGGGTGGTGTCCATCATATACTTTGGTCCATTTCTAGCACGGTCCCTCTACTTGTCCGTTCTTTTAAATTTGCTTCATCCACTTCCTTCGCCTTCTTTTAATTGAACCGAACTCTATCTTTCCACAATCTAGTATCACCAAAAATATTTCCACACCTCCATTTCCATGCCTACCAAACCGCTAAAACAAACATCACATCCCATGAACCCTCCCGAACCTTAACTCCCTCTTTCAAGTTCACATACACCCATTTAAAGACATATTGCGTAAAGAACACTTGCTTCTTACCATTTGGCACTAGTCGAAGCCAAATTCCTTTCATGGTTGGGCAATCTCTTAGGATATGAATGATCGATTTCACACCACCTTTGCAAACCGAACACACAATGTGTCTTCTAAACCGCTCTTGGTTCGTCACTAAAGCATGATTCCCAACCAACCATAAGAACACCCTAACTAGATTTTACTACAAGAACAGAAAACATAGACGATAAGATAAGTCAAAAATATTACATTGAGGTTAGATTTGCAAAATATATAAAATTAATGAGAATATGCAGAAATTTCACAATGGCGTAAATTAAATGTTTTATGTTGTAATTGGTTAAATTAAATGACATTTCCCCAAAAAACACTTTCTGAACAACACTTTTCTCTACCAGATAATAAAAAAATAGAAAAAAACTAACAAAAAAAAAGACAGTGCATTGTTATTGTTATCAAAGTTTAATTAAATTTTAACCAAACTTTTTCGAGTACTTTTTTTTGGGTCAAGCGTTTTCTTTGTATATAAAGTTTCGACTCAGTATGTACGTTATCAATAATATTGGTATTTCAGAGGGCAAGAGAAGTAAAAGTGGAGAAATCATAGGTTCGAGTATTGGAGTTTTAGTTTTGCTTCTTTTAAGTTTCATGGTCTTTCGCTTTTGGAAGAGGAAACAGAAGCGTTCGATAGCAATCGAAAAACCTGCTGGTAAAGTAGTAGCTTTGATTAAATTACTCAATTTTTTGTCCGTTATAATTTGATTGTTTTACTTTTATGTGTCTCAATGAAACAGTTGATCAAGAGAGAGGCCAAGATTTTCTAATGAACGAAGTGGTGATATCAAGTAGGAGACGCAAATCTAGAAAAAACAAGACAGAGGATCTCGAATTGCCATTGATGGAGTTTGAAGCTGTTGCCATTGCTACTAACAATTTTTCTGACGCCAACAAGCTTGGCCAAGGTGGTTTCGGTATTGTTTACAAGGTATTAACAATTGAAGAATTTTGTTTTTCAAATTTACTAATGGACAAGTTGTCATTTTGTAATTAATGAAATGTGTGTTAGTAGGGACGGTTACTTGATGGAAAAAGAATCGCCGTCAAAAGACTATCAAAAACATCAGCTCAAGGAATCAATGAGTTCATGAACGAGGTTAAACTGATTGCTAGGCTTCAACACATAAACCTTGTCCGGCTTCTTGGCTGTTGCGTCAATAGAGGCGAGAAAATGTTGATCTATGAGTACTTAGAAAATTTGAGCCTTGATTCACATCTCTTTGGTTAGTGCCTCAAATTCTTACAGCTCTGTTCTTTCGATTAGATCCTTTTTAAGAGTAAGTTTTTTCTTTTTTTTTGAATTTTTTTTTTTTTAAGAGTAAGTTAACCCTTTTTTCCGGTTGTGATCGATTTGTAGACAGTACTCGAAGTTGCAACCTAAATTGGCAAGTGAGATTTGCTATTATTAATGGTATTGCTCGAGGACTTTTATATCTCCACCAAGATTCACGGTTTAGGATTATCCATAGAGACTTGAAAGCAAGTAACATCTTGCTTGATAAAGATATGACTCCAAAGATCTCGGATTTTGGGATGGCTAGGATATTTGGCCGAGATGAGACGCAAGCTAATACGAGGAAGGTGGTAGGAACTTAGTAAGTAATCATTTTCTAAAACAACAAAGAGCTTTTGTCTGAAATCTATTAAAAACGAAAAATCGTAATATTTGAGTTTAATATATTAATGCAGTGGCTACATGTCTCCTGAATATGCAATGGACGGGATATTCTCGATGAAGTCTGATGTTTTCAGCTTTGGGGTCTTGCTTCTTGAGATAATAAGTGGCAAGAGGAATACAGGATTTTACAACTCGAACCGTGACCTTAATCTTCTCGGTTGTGTAAGCTTCAAACTCCTTGAATTATATCTTGTAATTCGAACTCAAAATCTGATAATAACACTAAAAAAGGATTCGATCTTTATGCATAGGTGTGGAGGTATTGGAAAGAAGGAAGAGGATTAGATATAGTAGATCCGATCATCATAGATTCTTCACCATCAACATTTCAGCCAAATGAAGTGTTAAGATGCATAAAAGTTGGTCTTTTGTGTGTTCAAGAACGTGCAGAAGATAGACCAACAATGTCGTCGGTAATGGTGATGTTCGGAAGCGAAACAATAGCTATTCCTCAGCCTAAACCGCCCGGTTATTGCGTTGGGAGAAGTCCTCTTGACACTGATTCGTCTTCAAGTAGAGAGCGCAATGATAAATCTTGGTCAGTGAACCCAATGACTGTCTCGATTATTGAACCTCGGTAGTTTGAAAGATCGCAACCAATGATTTTATAAGAGTTTAGTAGAATTTCAAAAATAAAAGACTAAAGTAAGATGGTAGATTTATTAATATGCTAGCGTGTAAGATTTACTAATGAAATGAAATATCTTACTAAATAGTTCTTTCTTTTTAAACATTGAATAGTGTATTTGTTATATATGTATGTCTGATTCAAGTATGACGTTATACAAGAAAACAATAAGTTTAGTATGTTTTGGTGGTGACAACAAATTTCGGTGTATTTACGAGTCAATCCCGGATAGACAATATAAACTAACTTTTCGAAAGTAAAGCTGAAACAACGTTGAAAAAGTTTCGAAAGAGATTTCCACTAGAATTTGAATTTCATTCTGAATAAACAATGAAAAGAAAGACGTTGCACTACAAGAAAACAGGGCGCATTCCGACGGCCAAAACCGTCCGTAAGCCGTCGGAAAAGGACGTATTCCGACGGTTTCCGACGGGAACAGGCCATCGTTTCTATCACGTCGGAAAAACAGAAACCGTCGGGAATCCGTCGCTTTTTTGCGACGTAATTCGGACGGATTTATGTCGGAGACCCAAAGGAGACGGAATTCCGACGGGTTTTGGTTTTCCGGCGATGAAAGACGGAATTCCGACGGTTGATGAATTCCGGCGATGAAAGACGGAATTCCGACGGTTTCGGTTTGCCGGCCATAAAAGACGGTATTCCGACGGTTTCCGTTTTCCGGCCATAACATACGGAATTCCGACGGTTTAAATAATTTTTTTTAAAAAAATTAAAATTATTTAATTTAATAATATAATATATTAATATTTTTAATAAAAATGAAAAGTAAAAACTAATAAAAATAAAATATATTAAAATTTAAAATTACAAACTAATAAAATTAAAACGTATTTTAAAGTTTTACAATCAAATTTAAAACTCTCCAAATCCTATTCCGGTCTAGGCGGCCCGGTACCGAAGAATCTCTGCATTTGCTGTTCCATTGCTTTCATTCGTGCATCGGCCTCCGCCTTATCTCTCGCTCTCGCCTCCTCGGCCTCCTCCTTATCCTTCTTCCTCTGTTCCGCCATTTCCCTAAGCTGGTCGTGCAGCTCTCGGTTTTCCGCCTCCAACCTCCTATCACGAGCATATCGAACCGACGAAACAGACAAGCTACTCTCCTCAGGGAGACCGTAAACACGGCCTCTGGTCTTGGGAGTCACCTACAAATTTTTTTTTTAAAATTTCATAACTTGTATTAAAAGTAATGTTTAAATTCCATTAAATGTGAGACGGTTACTAACCTCGTAGGTGAACTGGTTGGTCATCTCGAATGGAACTTCGGTTGGCGCCGGAGTTCCTTCCACGATCGGTTGCGATTGGAGGAACTCTTCCTGCCTCCTCTGCACAGCTTCCACGATTTCACGAGCAATCGGGTCTTCAATTTCACCGGTCTTCTTGTTGGTGTGCGAAAACTTGATCATATCGAGGTTGGAAGGATAGACACCGGTCTCCTCCATCTGTTACCATATACAATTACGTTACAGAATTCAAAAATTTTATGAAATATTTAATTACTTACTATTTTCTGAGCAGCTGAAGCCTTGCTAATTGCGCCGAGGTTGTGGGTCGCTTTTCCCTTCCCTTTCCGGTTGCTGTTGCGGTTAGTCGAGTGTTTCTCGGAGTCCGTCTTGGTTGCCTCTAATTCCCAGTGTCGAAGAAGTCCAGTCCACATCTCAGAGGGTTTATATTTAAAAACCTTAGCCACCTTCCCCTCTTTGTACCACTTGTCTTTCCACTCGTTCATCTTCAACGAGAACTTCCTCGCCGCCTTTTTGTCGAATTCCTTTCGGACCCTGGATGTGAGGACTGAGTCCCACGTAAAATCTTGCTGCAAAAAAAAAAACATTCCCGCATTAGTAATTAAATTAAGCGTCATATAGGAAATACAATTGAAACAAATAAAATAAACTCTTACCGCAAATTGTCGGAACCAAGTGTCCCGGTCCTCTGGAGGCATATCGTTGTATGTGGGGTAAGGTTTATTGAGCATGGAGTTCATCATTTCGTTGATGGAACCCGTAATATCGTTTTGTGAGAATTGGAACCTATTAAATTGTTTATTAAATATTTATGTAAAATTATTAAATCCAGAACATATTAAAATAAGACTTACCACGTCGTGTTAGGTGGCAAGTCTGGATCCAGACGCGTCAACCTATCACGCCCAGGTTGCGCCACAACCTGCTCGATGGTCAACGAGGTGGGGGCTGAGTGGGCTGTAGGCATGGGCTGAGACGGGAATGGGGTCTCCTCGGGGAACTCGGTCTCACTCGGAGTCCGACCTCCCCTACTGGAACTCGCACCTCCTCTAGAGTTATGAAAATCCCCATAATTTGCCCTACGATTTCCATATTTTTAAGATTTAGATATTTTGGGATTTATGAAATTTGGAATGTATAAGATTTTGTGAGTTGAAGATTTTGGAATTTAGTTAATTGGAATTTTCAGATTATGGTATTTAAGGATATTGGAGATTAGGGTTTTATGGAATTTATGAGTTTTATGTCATTGAAATAAGTAGGGGTTTTTTTAAATATTGTTTATTCAGAAATCGAAGTTTATGGAATTAGGTTTTGTTGGGAAATTGATATGTATAAATTTAAATTTGTAAAAGTTTAAATTTTTTTATTAATGTTATTTAAAATTGTAAGAATTTTAATAGATTTTCAAAAAAATTTGTATATATATATATAGGATATATATATAAATTTAGAGGATTTAAAGTTTTAAATTATTAGGAAACTTAATAAAGTTATACTTTTTAAAATTTATAAAATTTTAAATTTATAGGATTTAAAGTTTTAAATTTACTTATTTTTAAGAGATGGCCTCGTACAAATCGATGGCAAGTCCATTCTAGACTTCCAATTGTCTTTAGTCTTTCCTGGGACGTTTAATACGGTGTTCATGATGTTGTCAAAGAAATTCTTTTCCACATGCATAACATCTACATTATGCCGCAGTAGATGGTCTTTCCAGTACGGCAAATCCCAAAAAATACTCTTCTTGTGCCAATTGTGATATTCCCCACAACCGTCGACTGGGTAATGGCCATTACCCCCACATTCAGGAGTTCGCTCTGCACCAAAATCTCGTAATTGTTCCAATATGTTACGACCATCTATCTCAGGAGGTGGACCATGAAACACTCGTACATCCGTCTTGAAATGTCGTTTAGACTTACGATATGGATGATTGGGCGGCAAAAAACACCTATGGCAATCAAACCATGAAGTCTTCCTGCCGTGCTGCAATTGGAAAGCTGCAGTATTGTCTTGGCAATAAGGACATGCCAATCGTCCATGCGTTGACCATCCAGATAACATACCGTATGCAGGAAAATCGCTTATGGTCCACATAAGAACCGCACGCATGGTGAAATTCTGCTTCACTGAAACATCATAAGTCACAACACCATGCTCCCATAACATCTGCAACTCACAGATCAATGGTTGGAGGAATATATCGAGCGACCGTCTTGGATGCTCTGGCCCGGGAACTAGAATTGAGAGAAACAAGAACTCTCGCCGCATGCACATAGATGGAGGCAAATTGTAAGGTGTCACGATGACCGGCCACAATGAATATTTCCTTCCATGTTTGCCAAACGGGTTGAAACCATCAGTGGATAAGCCTATGTATACATTCCGTCGTTCACCGGCAAAATCTGGATACACTGATTGAAAGTGTTTCCACGCTTCCGCGTCAGAAGGATGCGTGATATCTCCATCTTGACTATGCTCTGCATGCCATCTCATAGCCGTTGCTGTGCAGTTTGATTCGTACAGCCTCTTCAACCTCTCCGTTAAGGGTAAATACCACATCCGTTTGAATGGAATCTTCACTCTGCCACTTGTATCCTGAAACCGTGGTTTGCGGCAAAATTTACATTTATTTCGGTTCTCGTCTTCTCTCCAGTATATCATACAGTTGTCGATGCAGACATCTATAACCTGGTAGGGCAAACCAAGACCAGCAACAAGTTTTTGTATCTCGTAGTATGATCCGGGGGCCAGATTATCTTATGGCAAAATATCTTTCACGAACTCGGCGACTGCATCCACACATTCTTCGGACAAATTGTAATCAGTCTTTATGTTCATCATCCTAGTAGCAGACGATAACAGTGAATGGCCATCCCTACAACCGCTGTATAGTGGTTGTTTTGATGCGTCTAACAAATCGAAAAACCTTCGAGATTCTAAATTAGGCTCTTCACCCCTATCACCCTCATACCCACCCGACTGCATATTAATATTATTCTCTCTATACGCATCATTAACCATCGCAACCGTACGTACCCTAACATCTACTTCCGCTGTAGGTTCCCCTACGCTATCAGGAAAATAAGGTTCATTGCTACTAGTACTACCATATTCATAATTCCTTTCTCCATGTAAATACCAAACCTTATATCCTGGTCTAAAACCATATCTATATAAGTGATTCCAAACATTATGGACAACAACACTAATTCTATTACAGCAATTAGAACAAGGACATTTGATATCCTGACCTTTTTTTGCTGCTTCTACATTACTGGGTAAATTCATGAACTCCCATAATCCTTGAGCGTACTCGTCCCTTAATAAGTCCGACCCCTCATTCGTCATTGGCCCGTCCATCCATGCCCGAAAATATGAACTCATTTTTATAGTTTTTTTTTCTCGAAATTTTGTTTTGATGGAATGAACCATTCTGCAGACTTATGTAGAGTAGATTTCCCTCAATGTGCCGTCGGAATACCGTCAATAGGTCCGACATATTACCTAACCCCATCCCATCGGCCACCGCAGACGATATATAAACCACTCAAACTTTGCCGACATCGTAAACCGTCGGAAAACCGTCTGATTTCCGTCCTACATTCAGACAGATATTGGCCGTCGGAAATAATTCCGATCAATCAGACGTCGCCGACATAGGAAAGTTTGACTTCCGTCTCTAAACCGTCGGTGGATCGTCGGCAGTTTCCGACAAAAACTGTTCCGTCTCAATTCCGACGGAACATTTTTTGTCGGCAACCCGTCGGCACGCTGTCGGATTTGGCAGACGGAATGCCGACGGTCAAAACCTTGCCGTCGGAATTGACGATGTTTTCTTGTAGTGTTGTAATTAAAAGGTGGTACGGTAGTAGGTAGAGACATTAAAGTTAAAACACATATCTTTAAAAAATGACCCAAAGATAAGAATATTATGACAAATGTTTTGCTCTACAACCAAGGGCGGAGGCCGTGTGTCTATGAGTAGGGGCACTTGCCTACCATGGAGTTTTTAAAATTAATGTAATTTTTTAAGGATTTTTCATATTGCCTTTCTTGATATATTATTTTTTTAGTGTGTTTTTAATAGTTTTATAATTTGCACCGAGTGAAAACAGTTTCTAGATCTGCCACTGTGACCACAACGTTCCGTAGACCTTTTAACTTTTACTATTTCTTGGTCATTTGGACATATGTGGTTGTCGTAATGTCATTTGAACTTATTAGTTGGAGAATTACGAAATCTTAAAAACCTTCGAATGATGAAACAATACAAGTCACTCTGAATTACAAGTCATATGAATGATGAAACAAACGAAGTAAAAGGCAAAAACTATATAGAAGAAAGGGATCATCAAAACAAAGACTAATAAAAATGTATATCCCCTACTATACATAAACACCAAAAAGTCATCATCAAAACAAGCAATGTATAGAGATGAATCATGATTTGGGAAGAAATACAATACTTTTCTAACTTCAAAGTAAAAAGGAAAGACAAAATATAAATTAGGCCTTGGGAGGCTTTGTCGATTTGGCGGATTTTCTCTTGAGGACAATGACCCAAGTAACAGCTTCCAAGATCAAAGTAATGCCTCCCAAAGTCGCAATCACGGCGATATAAGCAGTCTTGTAAGTATGCTTCGGGTTCAAGATACTAAGACCTTTGAAAACATTGATGATTCCAAGGATAAGGATAGAGTATCCAACTCCATGGTGGTAAATGTTCCAAAAGAATCTAAACTTGTGGTCCTTCCTTGGCCGCAACAGCATAGCAAACATCTTCAAACACACGCAAAAAGACACAAACATCATTCAACAACAGAACAAAACCCATATTTCCTAGTTGCCAACTTGCAATACACTAATACTAATAATTACGGACAGAGTTTACACACAGTTGGATTCGAACCATAAGTACGCTAGTTAATAATTTTTATTGATCAACTTGCAATACACTAACATTCTAATAATTAAGGATTATTATTGATTTACCTGAAGAGTGGCCATATCGAAGAGAGCAATACCGATGTTTCGATGACTGCTGTACTGAATACCTTTCGACTCGGACCCGAGCTTGAGTCCGGTGGCCCATCCGGCAACACCGATGACGTAAGCAGAGAACTGACATGACACGTGGAGGTAAAACCAAGCAGGATCTGCAGATTCAAATACTCTTATGTATCTAGCTATCATTGCTCCAATCGGAAACAGAATTCCCCAGCTCACGGCATTCAATATCCCATGGATCTGCCAAAATTTCAGATTCTTGAATTCAGTTTCAATTTTATTTTAGAATAAATAATATCAAGAAAACAAAAAAATCAAAACTCACGTTTCTCTTATGAATCCTAGAGTTGCCTTCTCCACCACCAGAGACAGGGACGGTGGTTGTGGCTCCGGTTAAATCAAGCGATCCAACGGCGTTAAGATTCGGACCATTGAAATCGTGCGTTTGTATCCTCCCGTTCGCCGCCACTCCCGGTCCGACCTGCCAAACCTGGTTAACTTTCCCATTGGCCGCTAAATCCGCCGGAACTTTAACTTTCGCAAAGATTCGTAAATCTCCGGCCGTTTCCTCCTCCGCCTTAACGTCCCAAACGTCGAAAGAAAGCTTGCCGGGGATAAGCGAGCTATAGGAGACGATGTTGAAGGTTGTGACCGAGGCAACCCCGGTTTTGGAGTCTTTAGAGGCGACTAGGGCTTGAGATCCAGCCATACCGGTGGATTTAGGGTTAATAGCCCAAGCGATCCAACCACCGGGTTTTGACGGTGGAGCGGAGAAAACAATGGAGAGAGTTGTGTTAGATGCGTCATAAGAGTAATGGAGGATTGCTTTGAGATTTGGGAGGTTAAGACAGTGAGGGTAAGAATTCTTGCCGGAAAATGTTTGTGATGAACAAGAAGATGACTGTGACACAGCCGGTGAGAGTAACAGAGAAGAGAATAATAATACAAAGGAAAAATAATTTCTAAGGTAAGCAAAAGAAGAAGCCATTGATGATGAGAATAATGAATTGTAGTAACGGTTTAAGTGTTGGTCGGGAATAAATAGAGGTAACGTGGTGATAATTATAGCCTGTATCTGGTTTCAGCTAATAAAAGATTTCTTTACTTATTTCTTTATTTCAGTTTTAATTTTGATTGATTTGTTTCCGGAAAGAAAAAAATAGCAGATCTGATTCTAGAAAGGCATGAAACAGAACATAATTAGATTAAGTTGTTGACAGTTATGTTTGACCTAAGACCTAGGATCTCAAAGTGTTTTTCGCCTACAAATATTACGATTTTCTTTAAGATATTTGTGTTTTTTTAATTATAGTAAGAAAATAATGAGTAAATCTGAAATTTGTTTAGAAAAAATATAACTTGTTTAGCTTGAAGAGTTAAAAGGACCAAATCATTTATTATATCTTTTTTTCATTATATTTTGAAGTGTAAACTCGTGTTTTTCAGGTTAAATTTAATGTTTTTAACTATGTCTATTTTATTAATATTGGGCCAAAGTATTATTAAAAAACTAAATTAAAGACATAAATTTTATTTTATTGTTGGTTCATCATACCGTAAATCCTAAGAATATATAGTTTGTGCTAAAATTCATACATTAGAATGTGAAGCCGTCAATTTCTCGCGTTTTTGTTCCACTTGTAGAAGACAATTTCTTCTACTCATCTAGTCATCTTTTTGCCATGATTATGCAGCTGATTGAATTATTACATGGTTAGTTTTCTTTATTAGAAATCAGCATTTGGTTATCATACTAACTGATCCAAGGGGATTTATTGGTTTTGATATTTTAATATATTTGAAAATCCTAACCAAATATTATGGTATTCAATTAATTATTTTAAAATTCTTTTTGAAATCATATCTTATTCAATTTGTGATTCTCAAATACAAATCAAAATCACTTCTTATTCAATTTGTGATTCTCAAACACAAATCAAAATCACCTCTTATTCAATCCTACGTATTCACTTATGGACTTGATTTTCAAATATATCTTAGTGGATATGGAAGGATTTCTATGTTAAAAATACAAAGACTCGGGGGGTTTATATATTGGTTTTGGTATTTTAATGATTTGAAAAATCCATATAGGATTTACAAATCTTTGTGATTTTCAAATCCAACATGTGGATTTTGATTAATGTTTGAGAATAACAAGGTTTTCCAATGGATTTGAGAATAACATAAAATCTTTCCAAATCCACTAAAATCTATTTTAAAATCAAATCCATAAGTAAATACGTATGATTGAATAAAAGGTGATTTTGATTTGTATTTGAGAATTACAAATTGAATAAGAGATGATTTTGATTTGTATTCGAAAATCACAAATTGAATAAGACATGGTTTTAAAGAGACCTGCCCTAGAAAGAATTGCTCAGATTGTGGAAAATGAGATAGATGGATCCTCAAACTCTAGATCAAAAGCTAAGAGACCAGCTTTAGAACGTTTATCTATTAGGGATAAAGATGTAGAAATGCAATTTACCCCATCCGGAAACAGAGGAGGTTCATATAATATGGTTCTTTCTCCCATTGTGTATGAAAGAGACTCCCCTTCGGAAGTACTACAACAACTGGATCCTAGGAACATTTTCCAGACTATGGAAACAGACGGCAGAAGAAGAGTCATAGTCTCTGAAAGAATTGGTCTCAATGCTAACCACTCTTCTCCATCCTCTGAAGCTACTATCCTCGATCTCCCGGCCTTACATAGAGAGGGCCAAGTAAAACCTCCCGTTATGGCTAGATTAGGAGGTAAAAAAGAGCCCAGAAGAACAGTGACTTTGCTACAAAGTAACAAACGCAGAGCACCACCAAAGACAACAACAAGGAAAAGAGGTGGTAATAGCCCACTCATAGGAGCCAGCTCAAAGAAACGTAATGCCTCGAGATCTAATGCTTTGGCCAGAAAGAAGCTAAATGTTAACACAACTACTGATTTAGAAGTTAACTCTTCCTTACCTCAAAATGAGGATGTAACTAACTCTGTTTCGATAACTAAGGCTAAATTGCCTTCTTCTTGTAAGGGTTTGATGGTTTTCCAGAAACCATCAAAGTTTCAATGATTACAACCAGTTGGAACTGTCAAGGGATTGGAAACACCCTTACAGTTCGACGCCTAAGGGAATTGAGATTTACACTCTTCCCGGATGTAATGTTTCTAATGGAGACGAAAAACCAAGATGATTACGTAATCTCTGTTTGTAAATTTTTAGGATACGACAATCACTTCACGGTTCTTCCGGTGGGACTAAGTGGAGGGCTTGCTTTATTTTGGAGAAAAGAAGTTAAGCTCGAAATAATATCCTCATCACCGAACTACATCGACAGAATAAGCACGATTCAACACCATCGCTCCCATCTAACATTTGTGTACGGACATCCCAACAAACAGAGAAGACGTGACGTTTGGTTTAGTATATCGGATTTGGCTACTTCTCGCAGTCTCCCTTGGTTGTTGAAAAGTGACTTTAACAAAATACTGGATAATAGAGAAAAGAGAGGAGGCCCACCTAGACCAGAAGGTTCATTCATCGATTTCAGGAGCTTTCTTGCCATCAATGGTCTATGGGAGCTTAAATATACGGGTAATCCGTTCTCTTGGTACGGAATGCATTATGATCATCTAATCCATGCGAGATTAGATAGATCACTTTCTAACAATTCATGGATAGAAGATTTTCCCTCGAGCTATAGCGAATATCTTCGGTTTGAAGGATCGGATCATCGTCCCTTGATTACATATACAGATGTTACGGGAAAGAAAAAGAAAGGGATGTTCAGATTTGATAACTGTTTAAGAGACAAAGAGGAGATAATTTAACCTTATTGCGGAAACGTGGAATAGCTCTGACCCAGCCTTGGTGGAGACAAAAATTCGATAAGTCAGATCGGAGCTCACAAAATGGGCGAGAGAAAATAACCAGAATAGTGCGAAAGTGATCATGGAGACACACGAAGCTCTGGAACTAGCTTTATCAAGTAGCACTCCAGACCCGGCCATCATCTCTCACCATACAACAATCTTAGAACAAGCTTATAGGGATGAAGAACTGTTTTGGAAGCAGAGGAGCCGCATAACATTGTTAAACAGTGGAGACTTAAACACAGCCTATTTTCATGCTACCACTAGAGACCGAAGAACGTGCAATAGACTTACAGTCTTTGAGGATGAAGAAGGAGTGCCTTTCTATAAGGAAAAAGACATTACTAAGATAATCTCAGATTACTTTGCAAAAATCTTTTCCGCGAATGGAAACACTAATGTGGATGTGGTCCAGGAAGTAATACAACCATGTGTTTCTCTAGAAATGAATAACAGACTTATACGCATTCCATCGGATGAGGAAGTCAGAACGGTGACATTATCTATTCATGCTGAGAAAGCACCAGGCCCGGACGGATTCACGGGTGGTTTCTTTCACTCATTTTGGCAGATTATTGGACCGGATGTAGTTAAGGAGATCAAAACTTTCTTCACTTCAGGGTCCTTTCTGAGAAAAATGAATGCAACTCATGTGCGCCTCATTCCAAAAATCCCAGCACCGCGGAAGGTGGCTGATTACCGCCCAATTGCTTTATGCAATACTTACTACAAAATTGTAGCCAAAATTCTTACCAAGAGACTCCAGCATATTCTTCCGTCTCTGATTTCTGAAAATCAGTCGGCTTTTGTTCCGAATAGGACAATATCATATAATGTGTTAATTACACATGAGTTCCTATATTATTTAAAGATATCGGCGGCTAGGAAAAGAGGTTCTATGGCCGTTAAAACGGACATGAGCAAGGCGTACGACCGCATTGCATGATGCTTTTTAGAATAAGTGTGTAAAAGAATGGGTTTCCATGAGGTATGGATTAGATGGATTATGCAGTGCGTGACGACAATATCGTACTCCTTTCTCATTAACGGAAGCCCTCAGGGATCGGTCTATCCATCTAGAGGTCTTAGACAGGGCGACCCTCTCTCGCCTTATTTGTTTATTTTATGCATGGAGGTGCTATCGAGTATGTGTCGTGTGGCTCAAGAATTGGGAGAACTTCAAGGAATTAGAGTCTCTCGGAACAGCCCTTATGTGAATCATCTCCTATTAGCAGACGATACTATATTTTTCTATCGCTCCAATGATAAAAGCTGTCAAGCTCTAGCCGCTATTCTACGCCGTTATGAGCAAGTGTCTGGGTAGGTTATAAATTTTGAAAAATCCTCTATCACCATTGTCTCCAAAACTCAAAGATCATGTAGGGACAGAGTTAAACGATCTCTTAGAATTACAAGAGAAGGAGGTACCGGTAAGTACTTAGGACTACCGAAGAACTTTGGCCGACGCAAAAAAGATATCTTTACCTCCATTGTCGATCGCATTAGGCAACGTAGCCTTAGTTGGTCTACACGTTTCTTAACTTCGGCTGGAAAACTAGTATTGTTGAAATCGGTGCTAACAGCTATGTTGTCTTACTCAATGGCATGCTTTAAATTGCCATTATCTCTATGTAAGAGGATTCAATCCATACTTACAAGGTTTTGGTGGGACTATAACTCGGATAAAAGGAAAATGGCATGGGTTTCATGGGATAAGATGACATTGCTGAAGAATGCTGGAGGATTGGGCTTCCGAGACATCGAAGAATTCAACGACGCACTCCTAGCAAAAATCAGTTGGCGTGTGTTTTCACAACCAGACTCGCTGCTAGCTATGATACTTCTTGGTAAATATTACCACAATTCTACTTTCTTTTAATCGCAAGCTCCTTCAAATGCTTCACATGGTTGGCGTGGCATCTTGGCCGGACATAGGTACTCCATAAGGGACTAGGCTGGTTGATTGGCAATGGAGAGTCCATAAACGTATGGTCTAATCCATGGCTCTCTGTCTCAACACCATTGATCCCATATAGACCGAGTAATTATCATGATAGAAATCTCAAAGTCTCGAACCTACTTTTACCAGGCTGTAATGCTTGGAACTGGCCTCTCATTCGCAAAGTACTACCTTAATATGAGGAACATATTAAAGCCTTGGTGCTAGGTTTCACAAAACATATGGATACTCTAGTTTGGATACCGGCGAAGAATGGTGTTTATACGACTAAGAGTGGTTACGGACTAAAAGCATTAGAAGTTGCCCCTCTCTTGAATCAAAACTTTGAATGGAAGAGGAACCTATGGAAATGTAAGACTCAACCAAAGATCAAATCATTTCTTTTGAAGGCTGCAATTAATGTGCTTTCGATGGGTGCCCAACTAGAGAAAAGAGGAATAAGTAATATCACTCCTTGTATTCGATGTGGGGAGAGAGATATAGTGGAACATATGCTCGTCAATTGCTAATGGGCAAGATCAGTATGGGTTTTACCTCCACTCACTATTGACTGGTCTTGCGTATCCTCAACATTGGATTTACTAAAAGAATGTTGCAAAGCTCTTACTCTACCTCCAAGTGGGGTTTCCCGGGCATCTCTTTCGTCTTGGGTGTATTGGAATATATGGCTTGCAAAAAATAAATTGATCTTTGAGAAGAGTTCATATTCGGCTCATGAAACCATCACTAAGTCAATTCGGGAAGCCTTGGCATGGCAAGCAGCGCAGGATTCACTGTCGAGTAGAAGACCACCAGACCCACCCTCACATCAGGAAGAGGACCACACGGGCATTGCATGCTTTACAGATGCAGCATTGGACAAGGAGACAAAGAAGGGCGGCATCGGCTGGTGATACAATACAGAGGAAACAAAGCACAATACAGAGCACAATGCAGAGCACATAGCACCGTTAATGGGAGCTCAATCTATATTAGCAGCTGAGGCTTGGGCTATTATAAGTTCACTACAAACGGCAAAGGAAAAATGTTATCAGGATCTTCACGTTCATTCCGATTCTCAGGTTTTGATTAACATACTTCGTAAGAAGGAATCGCATACGGAAATCCATAGCCTTTTGTTCGAAATTAAGTTGTTAACTTTGTTCTTTCGTAAGTTAAGGTTTACTTATGTACCGTGAGAGACCAGTCTGTTGGCTGATTCGCTAGCGAAACGAGCTATTTTGGCTTGTAATTCGTCGACGGTTTTGACAGAATCATTTATAAATTCAAAAGGTTAACCAAAAATATGAGGATTTTAAAATGATTAATTGAATAATATAGGATTTAGTTAGGCGAGTTGTAAACTTGTGTATTCGGCGAGTTTACAAATGTGGATTCGGCAACTATGGTTGACTAAAAATGAGTAAGAGTTATGAGAGAACCTCCATTTGGAAACTCCTAAAGACCACGCTCAACAAGGGTCTCTTATCAGGCATCTAACAATTAAAAAAATAAAATAAAATAAGAAAACAGAAGAGAGAGAAAGAAATTGTACCTAAAGTATGCAAAGGAAGAAACGTCTTGAAACAACCAACATTTTTTTTTTTAATTAAATAACCCAAATTTAACATTCCCATAAATGTTAATTCTCTACGGCTATTTTTAACAATTGTGGAAGTTCTCATAAAATAATCCATTAAAATAGCTTAAGCCAAACATTTCAATTTCAATTCGGAAATAAACAGAAACTCTAGCAACCTAAACACCAGGTTCACTAGATAAACAAAACAACTTAAACTAGCAACCCTAATCACCCTCTTCCTCTGGCCTTGATTCCGCGATCACACATTTTTTTTACCTTAGCCTTTCGGGAAAAGGAAAATCCATCAACAACACAACCAGCACTAAACACAGACTCAACGAGGCCAAAAGTCACTGGTTAACCCTTCTCCATCACCACAGAATCATGATCTGAAACATGATTTGGAAACTAGACACGAAGAGCTTTCCAATGACCTAACGATCGTTGCCTAACTTGCCTTGAAACTCCGGGAAAACTCTCTCAAAGTGGTCTGATCAAAGACCCGATTTCATAAAATTTGACAATGATTAGAATCGATTTGATCATCCAAACTCCTCCTCCAACACAAGGCAACATGACTGTCTCAATCTCACAATCCCTTTTTTCTCAAGAACACGAGAATCATCTCTTTCTCTCTAAAATCTCTGCGTTTTTCTCTTTCAAAAGCGGCCACCATCTCAGAAGGACTTATATACGCAAGCCCTAGGGTTCGATTCCTTAAACCGAGCCAAACTGTGATTAAAATTTTAAACCACAATCGACCCGAAACACTGATGTCGATCGACACTCAGACTTAGTGTCGATCGATACCCCCTACCAAATCACACAATTTGGTTTTGGAATGTTACAATTCTCCCCCACTAATCTGGATTCGACCTCGAATCCACCAAAAGACGTCTACCAAAAGACTGAAAATCTGACCCCACTTGGCCAAAACACTAGAGATCATCATCAGATCCCTATTTCCTACTCTTAACTCATTATCACACTACCTTGCTCTCAGGACGCATTCTTTAGCAACCCACGTACCAACCACCCATGGTACACAGGGGAATACTTTCCCTCTAGACTTATACTGAGACCCACCCGTCTCAAATAAGTCTCCGGAGAACTTCTCTCTCCAAAAGAAATGCAGGGGAAACATATTCCCCTCAAGAGACCCACCCATCTCTTGATACTTATACCGAGACCCACGCGTCACATATAAGTAAGCATCTCACCATACTACACCGTGACCCACCCGTCACAGGTAAGTATCCCATCCATACTACACTGAGACCCACCTGTCACAGGTAAATATGACCTCTATACTACAGCGAGACCCACCCGTCATCGGTAAGTATAACCTAGATACTACACTGAGACCCACCCGTCACAGGTAGCTCTATCAGAGACCCACGCGTCTCCCCAAAATGGTAATGAGTTATTCGAAAACGCTACCGTCCCTAGAGTAATAAATTCTAAAATGTCTATAAACATCTATGACTAGACTTGCCCCACGCCGCTAAACTCAATATTCCCCATCCGAAATATCATCTGAAACCTGACACACACTGGTCAACACACCATAATACTTATAAGAACCACCCATCTTATAATATCACTGGAAAATAAATAAGGAAACTCAATCTTATAAATTTCCAAAAATGTATATCATTACAACGAAACAAAAAATACATGAACCAAAACAACATAACAACATGCTAATACAAAATCCTGAATCACAAAGATACAAGTAAGCTCAAGCTGCGACCTGCTTATCGAACCACTTCATGAACTTCAACTTCATCTTTGCCTCTGGCTCATCCTCTGTACTGTTATAGTCCCACAAGACTCTTAGCAACAATATCCTCTTCCGGCACATAACGTTCTCTTTCCTCTCAAGAATCCCCACAGGAACTGCCGGAACTGTAAAATCTGGCTGTAGATCCTCCGTGATCTTAGCCACTAACTCCTCTGACTCATGCAAGCACTTCCTCAGCATAGACACATGGAAACCCTTATGGAATGCCTTCATGATCGGAGGAAACTCTAACCGGTACGCCACTGGTCCAACACGCTCCACTACCGGGAACAGACCCATAAACCGTGGACTCAGCTTGTTCTCTGCTAGAGATCTGTTAGGACCCCTCAACAAAGCTATCTTGAGATAAACACGATCTCCCACTGAAAACTCAAGCTCTCTCCACTGCTTATCGACATAACTCCTCTGCCAATCCTGAGCCTCCTTCATGTTCAACTTTACCACACGGATCTTCTCCGTCGTTTCCTGAACAAAACTCGCACCAATAATGCTCCTCTCCCCCACTTAGGTCCAGTATAAAGTTTTCCTACACGGCCTCCCATACAATGCCTCATATGGAACCATCCCAATACTTGCCTGAAAGCTGTTGTTATACGCAAACTCAGCCAGGCACAAATGATCAACCTAGTGACCAACCCAATCCAGCACACACATCTTCAGCAGATTCTCTAAGGTCTGAATAGTCCTCTCTGACTGACCATCCGTCTGCGGATGATAAGATGTACTTATATGCACCATAGTGCCCATCTAAAGGCTCTCCAAAACTCAGAAATGAACTTGGGATCCCAATATGATACCATACTGGCTGGCACTCCATGCAACCTCACTATCTTTCTTACATACTTCTTATCCAAAACCACAGCTCCTTCGGTCTTCTAAATGGCTAGAAAATGTATCGACTTGGTCAGACGGTCCATAATCACCCAAATAGCATCATAGGTCCTCGAGTTAGATACTCTCACCACGAACTTCATCGTGATTAAACCCCAATTCCACTATGGAATGGGCAACCTATGCAACTTACCGCCCAAAACCTGATACTTCACTTCTACAAGCTGATACTTATCGTACGCTGCAATCCATTAGCCGATATAGCACGGAATTATACCCGCACCCAGAGGTCCATATCCCGTCTCATGCTTATGCTACAATCAGACATTAATTACTCATACTTATTCCAACATCATCACACTCTCAAGACGTCTCCTTCGAGGTAACAATGCCCATGCCACTCCACTCTCGAGACGTCTCCCTCAAGCTCTTGATATAAATAGGAAAATGTTTCCTATAGAGTAATCAATTCCTATGTGTACAAGCATCTAAAACTAGAAGACCTCCGATATTAACCCGCGTTTTAATACTCTAGAACATCTCTGCTCCTCCTGCACCCTTTGCCAACACAGCCGATCCTCATCATAATCCAATCATGACCTCCAAGTTCATCACTAATCCTATGTTTATGCGCACGTTACAAATATTTATTACACTTAACCCATCTTTACATCCCTCACACTCGCATGAACGAATCCTTTGAGCCATAAGTACACAAGAACCACCAACCCAACACTCATACTGGGACCTTAGTCCCGAGCAACATACAAGAGACCAAAAATCTCCAACGATAGATGAGTTATTCGAGATCGCAACCCCTAGAGCAATAAATATTAACTGCCTATAACCATCAGCGATTAGGACTGCCTCAGGCGGTCCAAACCAAAACCTAAAACCTCAGCATACCCATCTATAGGCACACGCTCGCCTATGCATTTGAAACGTCCCATTTGAAGAGACCAGATACTCAGAACCAACAATCCTTGACGCGTCGACCAAAACCTGATCACTCCTTCCTGAGTCACTCAAATCCTACACAGAAAATCCACTTGATCAGCCGCTTTTACACCCATAGGCTCTTGCGAAATAGCACATCAACGCAAGGTGTTAAACTCGCCCACAAGCATCTCAACATCCTGCTCCCGACTCGAAATTACTCCGACAACTCAGAGCATCTGCTGCCGAGTATGCCTTACCCAGATGATATACGATACCAAGATCATAATCTGCCAACCCCTGAGACTAAACGCCTCTGCCTCACAAAGCTGTCCTATCAGTTCTGCCAATTCTGCTGGAACTTCCTGTAAGGTGCCTTAGACAACGACGTTGTGTCGGACTCTGGCTCAATCGTGAAAGGATCAGACCAAGAGGGCGATAATCCCTTCAGCGACCAAAATATTCATGAAAATCATGAACTTGAATAGCTCTCACCGCAACCTCACCAACATACTCCGGCACCACAAACATCGCCAGATAAGCCTCGAAACCTCGGGCAATCACCCACTTTGCTTAAATAACCAAGATTACCAGATTCCGAGAAGCAGGTCTCACACCCTGAAACACTAACCTCGCTCCCTCGCGCTCAAACACCACGCGACCTTGATGACAATCCAGATGAACCTTGTATCGCTCCAACCAGTCCATATCCAGAATATCATCATATAACTTTACCGGACTAAATATGAAATTTGTCATAAACCAAAGATAAAAGAAAAACTCATCATATAAATTTTGAATTGGAATAATCGTTTCAACAATAAATGAAAATAGCAACAATCCTAAACATCAAAGCCAACACTATAATCCGGAAACCAGAAGAACAACGACTGAGGTAAGAGAACCGCAACTCAATCTCCGAATGGATGCCTCATATCCTTCTTGCATGACGCTACTGCCTTCTGCAACAACTTGGGACACTTGAGCCTGATATGCTCAAGTTCCCCACAATGAAAACAAACTTGCGCCTCTCGAGACTCAGCTCCTCTAGGGTAACTCGCAACCTGGTGCTTCATGCTACCACACCCGAAGCAACCACGATCACACAAACTCTGCGTAATCAGAATCCCCATGCTGCTGCTGACTCCTCGGTTAAACCACAGGAGCAACCTTTGATGCCTCAAACACTGCACCCACCTGATACTCTATAGAATCTCTGGTTACGTGAAGGATACACTCCTCCCTCAACCTCTACTTGAAACAACCAAGCTTCTTTTTTTTTAAAGCCTAATACTTCTATTGTGGAAATCAACAACTCATTTAAACCATTCAAACCAATATAATAAAAACATAATTCAACAACAGTGAATCCAAAATACCAAAGAAATAACTAGCAATTTTAGCAACCTATCAGGTTCCACTAAAAATGCAACAACAAACATAACAACCTATCATCCTCTTGATACGCCATGATTTCGCGATCACACTTTTCCTTTACCTGCAACTCAAAAAGGAAAAATAGAATTGCGTGAGTATTATCACAAATACTCAGTGAAGCGGTCATCCCGCCTACTGGTTACAAATAGGGAAATAGATTGCCAAAAACTACGCGAGCAATCAACATTCAACAACTAAATTTTGTTTCACCATTTAACAAGTGGTGTCGATCGACACTCCTCCTGGGTGTCGATCGACACTTCTCCTGGGTGTCGATCGACACCCCACTTCCAAAAATGAACCTCGCGAACATAAAAATGGGGTGTCGATCGACACTACCACTAGGTGTCGATCGACACTTCTCGCAGAAACCTAGACCGAGTCGAATCCTCTCGAGACTTGGTCCCGTTTCATTGTACGAGACTGATCACAGCACATTCACAACATGTCACACGAGAAACACAGGAATAACAATCATAATCAACACAATTCATCCATTCAATATCAATCATAATCAACACAATTCAATCATTCAAAAACCTAACAATCTAATCCCGTAACCGCGATCACGCACTCACTTTAGCCTAAAACGGATTTAATTTGGTTCGTACGGATGAATAACATGGCGTACGGAAACACCAGCAATCCTAAACGTTGTGATCCGAACCAAAACCACCAAGATCAAACGTTTTCACTAAAAACCAAAATATACTATCTTAGAATGGAACCGACGCGATTTACTAAACTCAACGCAGAGGACGGAGTTTACCTCGGAATTTTGATCGGAAACATGTTCCGAAAACTAGACACACAGAGCTTTCCAACGCCCTCTAGATTGTTGTCTAACTCTCTCCGAGTCTCCAAAAAAACACCCCGCAATCTGAATGATTCTTGAACCCAATTCATCTGAACCTCCCTCACGAAAACACGAATAACTCTTAATCGGACGACCTGCCATAACCCGGATAACATCCACCTATGCGAGTTAGGCAATCAGACATCGAAAATAATACTCCGCTTCCACTAGCTGTCACTTATCGCATAATGCAGTCCACTGACCGGTATTACCAAGTTTACACGCCCAAACCCTGAGGTTCATGTTCCGTCTCATACTTTTACCGACATCATCACACTCTCAGGACGTCTCCTTCGAGGTAACGATACTAATGCCACTCCACTCTTATGATGTCTCCCTCATGCTCTGGCTATAATTAGGAAAAAAACACTTCCTATAGAGTAATCATCTCTTGCGTGCACAAGCATTTGAAGACTAGAACGGTCTGTTGGTAAAACCTGCTACCCAGACCCTAGCATATCATCGCTGCTCCAACTGAGCATTTGGCAATACAACGATCTTCCTCAAGATCCTTTAATGACCTTCAAAGCACCTTATTAATCCTACGTTCATTCGGCCGTAGCAGACATCTAATGCTCTTAACTCAAATAATACTCTGACACTAGCAGGACGCATCCTGGAGCTGTCAGATCCACACCCTGATACTCGCATGACACATCCTGGAGCTATCAGGTCGTTACCATGACACTCACATGACGCATCCTAGAGCTGTCAAGTAACAAACTGCTCGCACTCTCGGGACGCATCCTTCAAGCCAACGTTATCTGGGGAACGCATCCCCGCGAGAGAATACATCTCCCCCTAGAGCAATAGATTCTACACGCCTATAAACCTCCAGATTAAAACTGCCTCAAGTAGTTCGAAACAAAACTTGATTCCACAGTGCATACCGCATAAAGCTTACCCCGCCCAGATTTGCTCGGATAATCTCAATGCAACGTTTCCTAGTCCGAACTAGGTCTGCCAGGTTGATTGCGCAACAATCAAACAAGAACATACACCACCAACCGTAGACCCATAATTAGACCAGTCAATCATGCAATAACCAGCAGAAAATATACATAACCATTAGACACTACATCCGTTACCAGGGTCCTCTGAACTGAGTTTTTTTTTAATTCACAATCAACTCTAGGCTTGACGCCCACCACATCGTCTATCGAAAACCAACACCTGACCATAACCTGGCCAGTACCACAAGAGATCCTCGCCTGATCCCAGAGGTTCTCATCTAATCCTATGTTTATACGCATATTTTCAGACACTTATTACGTTTAACTCACCCATACGCCACATGCTCTCATATGAACAAATCCATTGAGCTGGCAATACCTCATACCACTTGTCTTTCCGGATCAAATCCGACAAATACCCGATATCTAGGGAACCCACCGTCCCCAATACATACTCTGGAAACACCACCATTTCCAGATAACGAGTTATTCGTAATAAATTCTAAAATACCTATAAACATCAGTGACTAGATAACCTCAAATGGCTAACTCAATAACCCCAATACCAGTGCCCACTAAGACCAGTACACTGACCCAGTCCGGTCACTAATCTGAGATCAACTCTCGATCTCTGAGGCCCCCATCCAGTCTCAAGCTTACTTACGTTTTCAGACATCAACTACTGTTACTCATTCACACCCTGACCTACATAGGACGCATCCTATGACTTATCAGGAAAACATACCGCTCACATTCTCAGGACGCATCCTTCGAGCCAACGGTATCCGGGAAACTCACATCCCCTCCAGAGAACTCACATCTCCAACCATGAATGAGTTATTCGGAACCACCGCCCCTAGAGTAGTTAATTCTTAAATACCTCTAAGAACCTATTGACCAGATCTACCTCATATAGCCAAGGCATGATAATTCTTATTCTAAAATATCATAAATAGAAAGAACTACATAACTTATTAAACACAGAAAATAAATAAGAAAACTCCATCTTATTAATCTCCAAAACATAGAATCGTTACAACACTAAACAAGACTACAATAACCAAAACCATATGACCTGGTTCCCTGCAGTAATTGCAAACTCGATCTCCCCGAAACTCCACTCTCACAGGACAGCTCGCAACACGGTGCTCTCTGTTCCCGCACCCAAAACAACTACGACCTTTTAATTTTAGCTTGGAAGTGTCTTCCCTCTTCCTCTTCTGCCCTTGGACAAACTTGCTGGCCTGGTTAGGAACGTCATGACACTGCTGCCTCCTCGGCGAAGTAGCTGGAACAAACACTGGCTGGACAACCACCGTTGCCACCGGATACTCCACAGAAACTCTCCTCGAATGAGAGACACGCTCTTCCCTCATCATCCACTCTTTGGTTCCCTCAGGTCTAACACTACCTGAGAAATGCCTCGAACTCGGAACCTGCATCCGCCTCATCCTCACCTGATAAGTCGAATGCTCCTCAGATACTACAGCCCTCGGCTGCACAGAAGCCTGCACAAAAGCTACTATCGGTAACCGCTCTAGAATCTGCGTCAACAAGCCCTCTAGACGATTCCAACGATCCTGAGTTAGAGAAACACCCACACCTGGGCCCACTCCACCACCACCAAACTCGGTACCCCTCCTGGAACCTACAACACCAACACTGGCACTCACGCTGGTCCCACTCACAGATCCTGTATGATACGCCTGAGACTCTGACGCCTGCGAAGCACTCGCAGCTCCGCCACTGGACGACTCCAACATGCGCCCTTGACCCCGACCTCTACCTCTACCAAGACCTCTAGCTCCAGTATCCATAACTCTGCATTTCTCAAAACGCAGACAAAGATACTATAACTACAGAGAATAAGAAGTCACAAACAAACATAAATACTTACCGCATAATCTCTTTAAAGGCCTAAGAGGATGATTCTAAGACTACTAACTGATTACCAACACACAATCAATTAAGCACATAGTCTCAGATATCCAATTTCACGAGTCCTAAAACCGTCTTGGCTCTGATACCAAAATGAAACAACCAAGGTTTTTGTTTTAAGCCTAATACTTCTACTGCGGAAATCAACAACTCATTTAAACCATTCAAACCAATATAATAAAAACATAATTCAACAACACTGAATCCAAAATACCAAAGACATAACTAGCAATTTTAGCAACCTATCAGGTTCCACTAAAAATGCAACAACAAACATAACAACCTATCATCCTCTTGATACGCCATGATTTCGCGATCACACTTTTCCTTTACCTGCAACTCAAAAGGGAAAAATAGAATTGCGTGAGTATTATCACAAATACTCAGTGAAGCGGTCATCCCGCCTACTGGTTACAAATAGGGAAATAGATTGCCAAAAACTACGCGAGCAATCAACATTCAACAACTAAATTTTTTTTCACCATTTAACAAGTGGTGTCGATCGACACTCCTCCTGGGTGTCGATCGACACCCCACTTCCAAAAATGAACCTCGCGAACATAAAAATGGGATGTCGATCGACACTACCACTAGGTGTCGATCGACACTCCTCGCAGAAACCTAGACCGAGTCGAATCCTCTCGAGACTCGGTCCCGTTTCATTGTACGAGACTGATCACAGCACAGTCACAACATGTCACACGAGAAACACAGGAATATCAATCATAATCAACACAATTCATCCATTCAATATCAATCATAATCAACACAATTCAATCATTCAAAAACCTAACAATCTAATCCCGTAACCGCGATCACGCACTCACTTTAGCCTAAAACGGATTTAATTTGGTTCGTACGGATGAATAACATGGCGTACGGAAACACCAGCAATCCTAAACGTTCTGATCCGAACCAAAACCACCAAGATCAAACGTTTTCACTAAAAACAAAAATATACTATCTTAGAACGGAACCGACGCGATTTACTAAACTCAACGCTGAGGACGGAGTTTACCTCGGAATTTTGATCGGAAACATGTTCCGAAAACTAGACACACAGAGATTTCCAACGCCCTCTAGATCGTTGTCTAACTCTCTCCGAATCTCCAACAAAACACCCCGCAATCTGGCTGATTCTTGAACCCGATTCAGCTGAACCTCCCTCACGAAAACACGAATAACTCTTAGAGTACAAATCCAAATGACGAACGGATTGGCCTCACGGCTATCTAAGAGGGAGAAGAACTTACCCACAATGTTTCACTCTGATCCAAACCGATCTCCTTATCCATTTCTCTTCTCTACCAAAATGAAACAGAACTGCCTTCTCTTTTCTCCTGATTTCGACTAGCTAAACCCTTTCAAGAATCCTCAAACTTCTTTCTCTCTTTTTTTCCTCTCAACCACGTTTTATCTGATCAAAAACACGGCCACAAGGCTGCTATTCCTTTAAATACCCGAGCCCTAGGGTTCTCCCTAAACAGCCGTCCCAAACCGGACAATTAACATAAACCGGAACTTAATCTGAAATATTGGTGTCGATCGACACCCACCACTGGTGTCGATCGACACCCCACCCAAATTACAATAATTTGGTTCCGGGATGTTACACTACTCATCGGTTCTCTCGTGTCCAACTCGGCTCAAGAAGGACACAGAACTCGAAAACTGCATTTGTCTCATCATCCCCATATACGATATACGGTGGTCAAAAACTACAGCCCTTGACTACTCAAACACTACAACCCTCTGCTGATCAAACACCGCAGCCCACTGCTGCGCCTCTACTACCGGAGGCACTATTAGAGCCTCTGCCGGAACCGCCGCCGTAACCGCCGCCGGTTACCGCTCCAACAACTGCGTTAGTAAGTCCACAATACGATCGTCACGACTCGGAGCTGTAGCAGGACCCCCACTTGGGCCCCCTGCATCGCCAGACAACCCGGTACCCCTTCTGGTACCACTCGTACTCTCTCTAGTACATAAACTGGCCTCACTCCCCTCATGATATGTATGTGAAGCTGCAAACCGACTCTGTGTTGCTCTGTCAACGGACTCGCTCACTCGGCCTCGACCACATCTCCGACCAACTCTTCCATGACCTCTAGCACCACAAGCCATCTCTCTGAATTTCCCCAAAAACCCAGATAGATAAGGTACTAAAAGCCACAAACAAATACTATAAACTTACCGCGGAATCTCTTTAAAGTTCAAAGAAGATGATCTAAGACTACTAATTGTCTAACCACCAATAAATAATTAAACACATAGTCTCAATTCATCCAATTTACAGTCCTAAAACCATAAAAGCTTTGATACCAAAATGAAACAACCAACACTTTTAATTATTATTATTATTAAATAACCCAAATTTAACATCCCATAAATGCTAATTCTCTTCGGCTATTTTTAACAATTGTGGAAGTTCTCATAAAATAATCCATTAAAATAGTTTAAGCCAAACAATTCAATTCCAATTCAGAAATAAACAGAAACTCTAGCAACTTAAACACCATGTTCACTAGATAAACATAACAACTTAAACTAGCAACCCTAATCATCTTCTTCCTCTGGCCTTGATTCCGCGATCACACATTTCTTTTACCTTAGCCTTTCGAGAAAATGAAAATCCATCAACAACACAACCAGCACTAAACACAGACTCAGCGGGGCCAAAAGTCACTGGTTAACCCTTCTCCATCACCTCAGAATCATGATCTGAAACATGATTTGGAAACTAGACACGAAGAGCTTTCCAACGACCTAAAGATCATTGCCTAACTCGCCCTGAAACTCCAGGAAAACTCTCTCGAAGTTGTCTGATCACAGACCCGATTTCATAAAATTTGACAATGATTAGAAACGATTTGATCATCCAAAATCCTCCTCCAACACAAGGCAACATGACTGTCTCAATCTCACAATCCCTCTTTTCTCAAGAACACGAGAATCATCTCTTTCTCTCTCAAATCTCTGTGTTTTTCTCTTCCAAAAGCGGCCACCATCTGCAGAAAGACTTATATACGCAAGCCCTAGGGTTCGATTCCCTAAACCGAGCCAAACCGTGATAAAAAACTTAGACCACAATTGACCTAAAACACTGGTGTCGATCGACACCCAGACCTAGTGTCGATCGACACCTAGATCTAGTGTCGATCGACACCCCCTACCAAATCACACAATTTGGTTTTGAGATGTTACACGTCTCTCTACTTTTAAAGAAACTCTTTTGCCATATTTTTTTTATAACTGGTTAATATTAAAATAAATAACTTAACAAAAGCAATACAATTAATAATGATTAGAGATACTTATCCGGTTGTTTAACCGTTGAACGTGCTCTAAGTCCTAATAGAGGTGTTTTTAAGTTGCCCCTACTCCCAAGTCTCTTGTGTGTGTCTTTGAAAATATTTATGTGGGTTTTATAAAACAACCCATATATTGGAGAGTATATGGGCCCAAATCCAATTGCCCCAGTTGAGAGAGACCTTTGCTTATATTTATGATTCCCAGGGTATAAGAATCAAAATTCTGTTAGATATGAAAATATTGTCTTTTTGAGGTTTTGATTTTATATTGGTTTTCGGCAATTTATTTCTTCCAGAAAGCAATCCCGGTATTCAAAAGCCTGCATCATTTATCTATTACAAGGAAATAAAATCCTGTTGGGAAATCTGTGAAAGAAGTCTCCAAATCTAAAGACTCTCGTCATTGTAGTATAGACCCCTAAAGTAATCAGGTATACACACCTATACTTTAGTCTCTAATCTCTAATCCTTTTTTTCAGAGTCTTTTGGACGATTGAGATAGTAAGAACTCAATCGTTCTCTTGTGTATTACATTGATAGTGCATGCTTGGTGGTTTGGATCCACCCCTTGAAAGTAGATCAGCGAACGTAGGGTGAACAAATTCTTCTGCCTCATATCGTTTATGCTTCTTCTAAATCGCATACAATAAACAAGACAATCAATTCAATCATCTTGTCTAGCAAATGACTTAGAATCTGGATTTTAATCACTTGGTTTAAAGCAAGGTTTGATTGCAATTGAGTAGTCAGGTTGCAAGCTTAGGTATGGGAAGATTCAGAAGCCAAGGTCTTGATATGTGGTTATGTGATTTTTTGTAAACAGTTGTAAATTGTTCATTAGTATTTTTAAAGAGGTTTATCTGGAGATCACTTAAAAGCCTTTTCCTCGGTCCATTTCTCTACAATTTCCAGTTGAAGTAACACATATATGCTTTCGCTCAATATTTTTGATATCTATCATTTTCTCAGACAAGATAAGAATCTGTTGTTTTTTTTGTTTCTTTAGTGGCGTGGTTCTAGGTTTGTATCTCTTCTCGCCATCTTTGGTTTGTTTGCCATTGAATGAATGGGAGATTTCTTATTCTTTGCAGTAGTGTCGAATCTTGTTTTAGCTCTCTCTCCGATGTGGTAGACCGCAAGAACTATATCTCTATATCTTTTTTTGCATATCGTTTTTTCTATATATGTTGATATGTCAAAAAAATACATTAAAAACAGGACAACCTTAAAATTTCAAGGGTAAGTTTTTTAAAAATCAGACCTAATGTTAAGATTTTAAAATTTTAGGAGCCTCTTTTTATTTTATTTTTTTTGTCGTTTAAAACAATGATAAATGGGAGGCCCAATTTTAAAATATTGAAAAACCAATAAATTCTGGAGTTTTTTAGTCCAAACCTCATTTGTCCTTGGCCGAGACCCAGTTTTTTGTTTTAAATGACAAAGAACAATACCAAACTGTAAGCCTGTAACTAATAGTTTTTTGTGATTGTCGACAAATGCTGACCACCGCAAACATTACGTTTACGAGTAATAGAGAATAAACCAAACAAGATCTAAATCATGTATTGTTTATAGAATTCATGTTTTACACGATAATGTGATTATTATGATAGAGTAAAAATTGTTGGTAGGAACTAAAATGTGTTTTAATATTGCTTGATTCCAGTTGAATAAGTGTTTTCGTTTTCCAAATTGTATTGTAGGCTTGTCCATTTCGAGACAGGAAACTCGTCCCAATCTATACCCGTCCCCAATTTCTAATTCCATTCTTGATCCCGTTTAACTAATTACCCATTTGGGATTTGCTTATTTTATTCAAATGGATAAGAAAAGGATAAGAAAAAACATGAGAAATTCTTTGAAATACCAGTTTGAAGTTTTGTTTCCAAACATACCACCAATTTTTAAAAGTTATAAAAAGACCACTTTTTTAAAAAAAAATTCAAAGTTCCAAAAATACCACAAACACAAAAATTAATTTAGAATTTAAATTTTTGGGTTTGAGTTAACTATTATACAATTAGGATATAATTTTAGGGATATGATGTAAGTTTTAGGGTTTCAGATTTAATTTTGAATATTTAAAATTAATTTTAATTTTGTGGTATTTTTGGAACTTTTGAAAAAGTGGTAATTTTGAATTTTTAAAAATTGGTGGTAGTTTTGGAAACAAAACTTAAAAGTGTGGTAGATTTGATAATTGTCCGAAAACAATGGGTATTGTTGAACTCAGAGAGCGGGTTCCGCACTAAATTTATAAAAGAGGTTCGAGATTCTTTGTAATAGGAGTGGTAGATGAGAAAAAGTTAAAAAGTATGCTGTTTCGGGAGAGCAGGTAAATTCCGAGCGGGTTAAACAGAATAGTGAATAATCCGAGCAGGTTAGATTAAAAGTGTATTGTTGTATAAGATGTGGTGAAAAAAGCATGGGGATTCCCCCAAATATCATACAACTATATATAGGATTTCTAATCTAGGGTTAATGTGTATATGGTTAAAAACTAACCATATGTCTTTACAAAAGTTAACCTTGATTAATAAAAGCAACTACCTAGTTATATCTTATCCTCTTAAGAAATTGGGCCTTGTAGTTTGCTGGGCCGAGAGTAGGATTTGCCTTCGGGCCAAATCCGGGTGTAACAGTAGACCCCCCCCCCCCCCCAAGTCGATCGGACAAGCATGCCGAGTTCGTCGAAGTAATGGTGCGAGCGGGTCGGGGAGCGGAAAGGCCCGATTTGCAGCAATGCTCGGTGTGCGAACCCTAGGTTGCTCGTTTCGGGGTTTGTCTGGCACCTGTCCGTGGTTCTGTTATGATCGAGCATGTATGCAAAGGGATACTTATCTTTTTGCCACATCATCGCCGTTTCCCGCGCTCTGGAGACGATTGGGGTTCCCACTCTTGAACGGTTCGCTATCTCGCCATGTGTTGCCTCGATTTTCGGGATTTTAGTTAATGCGACCCTTCGTTCTCTTTGTTATAAAATCGCATCGCCTCATCCCTTCGCTCTTATTTCCGTTGGTTTCTCCCGATTTCATCTTTCTCTCTCAACAGTCTTCTTGTGATTTCACCCCTAAACTTCCTCTCTCTCTTTTGAATCATGTCTTCTGGAGATCCTTCTTCTGACCCGGGCTTTAATTCATCGTCCTGCGGGATCCGCCGACGGACCGACCAAGCGAACTTCGTGCATCACCCTTACATGCTTAGATCCACTTCTGCCGGCATCAGTCTGGTTTGCGGTTTTCCTTCTCGAGTCGCCTCCAGGTCCCGCAATGATAGGGGTGAAACGGAAGTGATAGATCTTAACCAGGCTTCTCCTCCGCGAGTCCTTCGTCTCAGGCGGGTGGAGGAGAGCGACGATGAAGGTATCCCTCTCGCATATCTGTGCAGGTATGTCCCATCCGGATCGGAGGGGTCCACCACTGTTGGTGCCAGAGATGGTCCTTCAGGCGAGCCGGGGCGAACGCCTATTGGGCAAGAAGTGATCGGGACCACCCTGGTAGTGCGGTCGAGGGACGAGAGCGCCCCGGTCACTCCTGCCTGTTTTGCTGAGCTGTTGTGTGACGGTGGCCCTTCGAAAGGTACCCGATATGACGATGCCGTCTTGAAGAGGAGGGGGGATGATATATTAGGATTTTAGCCTATTTTGCTTATTGTTTTCTATTGTTTTTCGAGTCTTTCTAGTTCTTTTTGTGTCTTTTCAGGTTCTAGGAGGCTTTGGAGCATGGATTGGAGTTGCTGGAGCTTTTTGGAGCTAAGGAGAGGAATTTGGAGCAAAGGGCGACTTTTCGCACCCGAGCACCTGCTCGCCCTACTCGCCCGCATGCTCGCCCAGGGTGCTCGTCAGAGGCTCCGACTTTGACCTAATTTTAAAGTGAAGTTAATAAATAAGGGGGGCCCAGCCGCCTAGGAAAGGACGCTCTGTGACACCCAGACACCTATAGACTCTCTCACGAACACGTTTTTCAGAGATTCATGTTCACTGTTCACTGTTCACGTGAACTTTTTCCAAGTTTTGGATTCTTCCGATTTGTTTCCTTCTCTTTGCTTGAGAAGAATTCTAAACCTTAATCTCTTTCAATAATATCATGAATTCTCCTTATACCTTTGTTGTGTTTGATTTCTCCATGCTTGAGTAGTCCATTAGCTAGGTTAAGGTTTTCAATGGTGATTTAGGATGTTAGTGGCTGAGCCGAATAGGACCGATTATTATATGTGTTCATCAATAGGGATTTATAATGCTTAGATTAATTTGATCACCTAATCTATGATTCTAAGTTAAACTTATTCACGACAGGGCTCTAGGTTGCTAGATAAACCATTGGTGAGTAATTGGTGTGCAACCAATGACAGTTGATTGTTACCATCGATTGTGAACAAATTGAACCAACTCGTTAATGCTCGTTTTCATCGCTAAATCCAAACGATAGTTTAGGTATTTAGATTACTAGACGAAGTTATTGATACATCACGACAATTGGGCAATATTATTGTTATGTTGAGTTCTAGACCGAAATTAAATTAATTCCTAAATAGTTGTTCAGTCCTAAATCCAATGTCACCGGCGAATTACCTTGATCTAGTGCATGTTTTATTGCATTTTATACCGTTTATTCATTTGCTACTGCTTGTTACAAACACCACCAACCATATTTTATCTTAGTTTTAAATAAAAATCTCATAATTTCATAGTGTAACCTTGGTCTCTGTAGATTCGATACCCCTTATACTACAGCAATTGTCTGTGCACTTGCGGATTTGTTTTGGGTTAAAACTTTATAACATTAAGTTTTTGGCGCTGTTGTCGGGGACCAATTGCATTACCTTTGATTTTTGATTTTATTTATAGTCTAAGAATTTTTCTAATTTTGTTTTTATTTGTTTCTGCTATGTGTCAGGTGCATGACCAGTAGAAGAACGAGAAGGAATCTCACCGGATCATTAGTTAGTGTCACGAACGAAGAGTTAGCTCACCTTGAACGTCAAAACCGTCAATGAAGAAACACAACTGCTCCGATCCTTATGGCTGATTAGGAAGAGATGAATGCTCAGTTACAGTTGTTAAGGGATCAGATTTCTCAGTTGCAAAGAGATCAACCACAAGCTCCGCAAGTACACCCGGGTATAGGGGATTCGGATAATCCCCATGTATTTTATCAGAACCGTTCGGCCATTGTTTCTCCAACCATTCAGAGGCAAGATTTTGAGATCAAACCTCAGATGATCTCATTGGTGAAACAACACCTCTTTCACGGATTACCTGCTGAGATACCGATGGATCACATCGAGAACTTCGAGGAAATCTGCAGCACTACGAGTTCTAATGGGGGTGCCGAATGAGTTTTTGAAGTGCAAGCTATTCCCTTTTTCGCTTGCGGATAAGGCTCTTCGATGGTTGAAGTCGCTGCCGGCTGGTTCTTTGAAGATATGGGATGAGGTTAGAGCTGCGTTCTTGGACCATTTCTACACTAAGTCCAAGACAACATCTTTGAGGAATAAGATTTCATCTTTTCAACAACATTCTAGTGAAGCTTTTTGTGAAGATTTGGAAAGACTTAAGGAGTACCGTAAGGAGTGTCCTCATCACTGTTTTAAGGATGAACAGATTCTGGGGATATTCTATGATGGAGTTTAATGGGATTATCGAAATACCCTAAATGCTGCGAGTAATGGAGACGTTATGACTAAGACTAGAGATGGTGCTTTTGAGTTGATTGAGAACCTCGCTTCAAGATCTAACAACAAGGCTCCTGAGTATGATAGGTCCAGGAAAGTCAATAGTGTGGACACTCAGAAGATTGATGAGCTAACGGCGAAGGTGAATCTACTTCTACGCGAGAATCAAAGACAGGTAAAATTTGTGGAAGAGAATAGGGCTGCTACTACGTCTCAAGAGTTTGATGATGATGAAGATGCTGGAGTAGAGGAGGTTAACTTCGTGACTGGCTAGGGATGCCAGAACCATGGGTTAAACCCCAACTATCGGAGCCACCCCAACCTCTCCAACCGAAGCACCAATGTCGAGAACCCACAAGACCAAGTCTATCCACAACAAGGAGGTACAAATCAGAACACACAAGGTCCAGGATTTCAGAAGTATTACTCCAGCAACACTCAAGGGAAACAGTTCATCCCTAAACAGAATCAGAATTGTTTCCAAGGAGGCAACCAACAACAACCCACCCAAGCTACTTCCGCACCTACATCTCAAGATGAATTGAAGAGTCTTATGCAGCAACTTATGGTCAACCAACAGAAAGCGTCCACTAAGATTAACGCCAAGGTAGATCACATGTACAATGACCTAAATGCTAAATACGAGGCTGTCACCGCGCATGTGAAGAAATTGGATACACAAGTGGCTCAAACGGCCGAAGCTATCAAGAGACCGGCTGGAAAGTGTGATGATGGTATCCAAAGAGTCCAGCGCCATACTTCAGAGTAAAGTGTTGACAAAGAAGGGTGATCCGGGAAGGTTTGTGATTTTCGTGAAGATAGGGCCTTGCACGTTTACGTGTTCATTGTGTGACTTGGGCTCCAGCGTCAATTTGATGTTATAATCTGTGGCTAAGCGTTTGGGCTTCACCAAGTTCAAACCCACTAAGATTTATTGGTTTTTGCGGATCGGTCTACAAAGCTTCCGGTGGGCATTATCGAAGATTTGCACGTCCAAATTAGGGATACTCTAATCCCAGCTGATTTTGTGGTTCTAGAGCTTGATGAAGAACCAAAGGATCCGTTGATTTTGGGCAGAGCTTTCTTACACACAACACGTGCTATTATTGATGTCGAAGAAGGCATAGTGGATCTCCGTCTAAGAGACATGGTAGTTCGGTTTGAGATGAGCAAGCTTCTCAAGAAACCGATGATAGATGGCCACACATTTGTTGTCCACGATGGATCAGAGATGTTAGAAGATGAGGTTGAAGAGTTTTTAGCAAGTGATCCGCTTGAAGTCACATTGACAAAAGCCGAGGGTGAACACGGTTTTCTGAGTGAGGACACCCAAGGATTTGCTAACTTTCTGGATTCTAACATCAGAGCAGAGAAGGGAGATGAATTTCTGATTCTGGGAGAGGGCACAAAAATCGAGGGTCAGCGAGCACCCCAACGAGCATCCGAGACAAAGCGGCGAGCACCTGCTTTCGAAAATTCTACTGTTTATGGTTCTTGGAGTGAGCTGAAAACTCCAAAGATTGAGTTAAAGACCCTCCCAGCAGGGCTCAGGTACGTATTTCTTGGTCCTAACTCCACGTACCCCGTTATAGTGAATGCAAAATTGAACAATGTAGGGATTACCTTGCTTTTATGCGAATTGAGAAAGTATAGGAAAGCTCTAGGATATTCACTTGATGATATTACTAGAATATCCCCTGACTTATGCATGCACAGAATATACCTAGAAGATGAATCAATGACTTCTGTCGAGCATCAGAGACGATTAAACCCGAATCTTAAAGATGTCGTCAAGAAAGAGATAAGGAAACTTCTAGATGCTGGTGTAATTTATGCGATCTCTGACAGTGAGTGGGTCAGTCCTGTGCATGTTGTGCCTAAGAAAGGAGGTATCACATTGATTAGAAATGATAGGAACGAACTGATACCGACTAGGACAGTAACCATACATAGGATGTGTATAGATTATCGGAAATTGAATGCTGTAACTCGCAAAGATCATTTTTCTTTACCATTTATCGATCAGATGCTAGAGCGTCTAGCTAACCAACCTTATTACTGTTTCTTAGATGGTTATTCAGGTTTCTTTCAGATCCCTATCCACCCGGACGATTAAGAGAATACGACATTCACATGTCCTTATGGTACTTTTGCGTACCGCCGCATGCCTTTCGGTTTGTGTAGCACCCCAACAACGTTTCAACGTTGTATGATGTCCATATTTACTGACCTCATTAAGGATATTATGGAAGTTTTTATGGATGACTTTTCTGTGTATGGGAGTTCTTTTTCTGTGTGTTTATCTAATTTGTGCAGGGTGTTGCAAAGGTGCGAGGAAAAGCATCTTGTTCTCAACTGGGAGAAGTGTCACTTCATAGTCTGAGATGGGATAGTGTTGGGGCACATGATATCAGAGAAAGGGATCGAAGTTGACAAGGCTAAGATAGAGGTTATGATGAGTTTACAACCGCCTACTACGGTTAAGGGAATCCGCAGTTTTCTGGGACATACTGGGTTTTACCGTCGGTTCATCAAGGACTTCTCCAACATTGCTAGACCCCTTACAAGATTGATGTGCAAGGAGGTGAAGTTCGACTTTGGTAGTGACTGTTTGGCAGCATTTCACACCATTAAGGGCGCCTTGGTAAGTGCACCGATAGTCCAACTGCCAGATTGGGATCTACCGTTTGAGATTATGACTGACGCGAGTGATTTTGCTGTGGGAGCTGTTCTGGGTCCGAGGAAAGACCAGAAGCTCCATGTGATATATTATGCAAGTCGGACGAAGGATGATACTCAATGTCGGTATGCTACTACCGTGAAGGAGTTGCTAGCAATTGTTTTTGCTTTTGAGAAGTTCAGATCGTACCTCGTCGGATCTAAGGTAATTGTTCACACTGATCACGCCACACTCAAGTATTTGCTGACCAAGAAGGATGCAAAGCCCAGGTTATTGAGATGGGATCTTGTTACTTCAAGAGTTCGATCTGGAGATTAAGGATAAGAAAGGGTCCAAAAACGGAGTTGCAGATCACTTGAGTAGGCTACAGGTTAAAGATGAGACACCTATGGAGGATAGTCTATCGGATGAGCACATTTATTCGATCAGCATCAGTGAGGATTTTCGAGCACCCGATCGAGCACCTGCTCTGACAGACCGAGCATCTGCTCAGGAAATCTTTTGCAGAATGGTTCAGAGTGCTCAATCTTCAAGCTTCCCATGGTTTGGTGAGTTTGCTAACTTATTGGCTGCTGATAAGGTTCCTGATAACCTAACGGAAAGCAATAGAAAGAAGTTTTTCCACGATGTTAGGCGGTATTTTTGGGATGAGCCGTATTTGTACAAGCAGTGTTCAGATAGACTTTATAGGAGATGCGTGTCAGAGGCAGATATCCCTGGGATTTTTTACCATTGTCACGGTTCGTCCTATGCTGGGTATTTTGCCACATTCAAGAAGGTTTCGAAGGTGCTACAGGCCGGTTTTTGGTGGCCAACGATGTTCCGAGATGTGAATAGATTTGTATCTAGATGTCACGCCTGTCAGAGGCAAGGGAACATCAGCAAGCGTAATGAGATGCCTCAGAACTTTATTCTGGAAGTGGAGGTTTTCGATGTATGGGGTATTGACTTCATGGGACCTTTTCCATCCTCCTATGGAAATAAGTACATTCTAGTGGTTGTTGACTATGTCTCCAAGTGGGTTGAAGCGCTGGCTAGCCCAACTAATGATGCTAGAGTGGTTATCAAGATGTTCACATCCCTGATATTTTTGAGATTTGGAGTCCCGAGAGTGGTGATAAGTGATGGAGGTTCACACTTCATAAACAAGGTTTTTGAGAACTTGTTAAAGAAGAACGGTGTTACGCATAAGGTAGCTTCTCCTTATCACCCTCAAACAAGTGGTCAGGTTGAGATCTCCAACAGGGAGATAAAAAGTATCCTGCAGAAGACAGTGAGTGTCACACGAAAGGACTGGTCAAGGAAGTTGGATGACGTTTTGTGGGCGTATAGAACCGCGTATAAGACTCTGTTGGGGACAACGCCTTTCCATTTGGTGTATGGGAAGGCATGCCATCTTCCGGTGGAGCTGGAGTACAAAGCGGTCTGGGCTGTTAAGATGCTAAATTTCGACATCCTTAGTGCATTTGAGAGGAGATCCATGCAGCTGCATGAGTTGGAGGAGATTAGGCATCTCGCATATGACAACTCGCGAATCTACAAGGAACGAACCAAATCTTACCACGACAAAAAGATTATCTCCAGGAACTTTGCTCCTAATGATCAAGTATTGTTATTCAATTCTCGCCTCAGGTTATTTCCATGAAAGCTAAAGTCAAGATGGTCTGGTCCATTCACAATTAAAGAGATTCACGTTCACTGTTCACGATTCACTGTTCACGTGAACTTTTTCCAAGTTTTGGATTCTTCCGATTTGTTTCCTTCTCTTTGCTGGGTCAATCCACAACATTGTTTTAGAAGAATTCTAAACCTTAATCTCTTTCAATAATATCATGAATTCTCCTTATACCTTTGTTGTGTTTGATTTCTCCATGCTTGAGTAGTCCATTAGCTAGGTTAAGGTTTTCAATGGTGATTTAGGATGTTAGAGGTTGAGCCGAATTGGACCGATTATTATATGTCTTCATCAATAGGGTTTTATAATGCTTAGATTAATTAGATCACCTAATCTATGATTCTAAGATAAACTTATTCACGACAGTGCTCTAGGTTGCTAGATAAACCATTGGTGAGCAATTGGTGTGTAACCAACGATATTTGATTGTTACCATCGATTGTGAACAAATTGAACCAACTCGTTAATGCTCGTTTTCATCGTTAAATCCAAACGATAATTTAGGTATTTAAGTTGTTAGACGAAGTTATTGATACATCACGACAGTGGGGCAATATTATTGTTATGTTTGAGTTTTAGACCGAAATTAAATTAATTCATGATTAGTTGCTCAGTCCTAAATCCAAATTCACCGGCGAATTACCTTGATCTAGTGCTTGTTTTATTGCATTTTATACCGTTTAATCATTTGCTACTGCTTGTTACAATCTCATAATTTCATAGTTTAACCTTGGTCTGTGTGGATTCGATACCCCTTATACTACTGCAATTGTCTGTGCACTTGCGGATTTATTTTGGGTTAAAACTTTACGACATCAGGGGACCTTGACCGGATCGAGCAATTGACGAAAGAACTTTAATCCATAAAGGCCGAGAACACGACTCTGAAGAACGAGAATTATTTGGCAAGAGATCTTGATCGGTCGAGGAGGTATGGTAGGGAGCGGGACGTTGCGGTGAAAGAGCTTCACAAGAAATTCTTGGATCAGGTGGCCGAAACAAGACTCGTAGAATGGAAATACGATGAGATAAAGGGGAGACTTCGTGCGACCGAGCAGGCTAATGCCAGTTTGGCCGATCATGCCCGAGCTCAAATGTATCGCTTCCAAACTTCCAGGTGGGAACATGGTCTCGTATGTGCCGGGATGGCCGCCGTGAGGGTCCGCGATCATCTTGTCAAGGAGGGTCAGGCCTCCCATACTCGGGCCCGAGAATGCTTCGACAAACACATGGATTACCAGCGCATTGCCTCTCGGACCAGCCGGGTTAGAACTCATCTCGACACTCTGGATCTAGTAGCGGCGACCAGGGTTACGATCTTTTCCGACGATAGAGAGTTGGTGAGGGCCAAATACGATCGCTGTGTGCGAGAGATCGAGGCTCCAGAATGGGTAGACTTCTTGGACCGTGACTACGAATTCACTCACGAGCCATGCGTCCTCTCAGACACCTATGAGGCCGACCTTCCTCCTTCCCCTTTTGGGAGCGGGGAGTATGGGATTAGAAGATCCTGGATGGTAGGACCCTTCGACGGCTACGGGACTGAAGAGATCGGGGACCTCGGTGATACTGTAGAGATAAGCTCCCTCTCGCGTAGGGTGAGGATCCAGTCGAGGAGACACCCAGTGGTTTGGTCGCGTTTTCGTCGAGGTTAGCGGTATTTGACAGTATTTGGGTTATGATTGTTGTGATGCTTAACCGAGAGATTCGTTTTCAGGGTGGCTAGGAAGCTGGTTTCAAGTCGCGGAGAGTTTGGCGAGGATTCTCGGCTTATTAATTACTTAGACGTTCCTAGGAAAACATGCAGGTCGGGGCATGGTTTTAATTCTTATTCGGGTGAACTTCCGATTGGAGAATTTGTAGATTATTTCACTACTGCATTTATGGGAAATGCGGGTGAGTATTCCTCTGGTCGGATACTTGGCCGGAGTATCGATAGAGATTTTAGCTCGGGGCTTTAGGGAAAATTAAGGTTTAGCTTTGCTAGCGTAAGACCGAATAAAAAGTTTTTATTATCGCGGCTGGACTTCCGGGGAAGATACCTACGTACCTGTTAAATAGGGATCAAGCCAATCGTAGTTCAAATTACAAGTGATAGATAGATAGCTCGTTCAGAACGAGCGAGAGTACGGGGGTACTCGCTTTTTTTTTTTTTGTAGATGCGGGGTAAGACTCGGTTAAGTGATGTGGGGAGGTCGGGCTGTTCAGCTTGGGAGACGCAACTGGTAGTGATATCGTTTAAGTTCCATGCTCTAGGGACGGGCATTTCGTCCATGGTCTCGAGGCAGTATACCCTTGGTCGGACGATCTCTGTGACTCTGTAAGGACCCTCCCAATTAGCGTCGAGCTTCCCAGCGTTAATCTCCCTGGTGTTCTCTTAGACCTGGCATAGAACGAGGGCGCTTGTTGTAGTGTCTTGCCGCTGCCTGCTGGTAGTTATAGATTTGGAGGAGCGCCGAATCGCGTTCCTCCTCGAGGTAGTCCAAGTTATCCAGGATTGCGTTGGCATTGGCGAGTGGATCCTCTGGCATTTTTTCTCTGCGCAGAGTCTGGATGACGACCTCGGCCAGTGCCATTGCCTCGAGTCCGTATGCGAGGGAGAATGGCGTTCGCCGTGTCGACTCTCTTGGCATTGTCCAGAGCGCCCAGAGTACGCCGTCGAGTTCGTCTGCCCAAACACAATTTTTGTCGTTGAGACGCTTTTTAAGCTAGGAGATAATTGCCCTGTTTGTTGCCTCAGCTTGGTTGTTCCCTTGGGGGTATCTTGGGGTTGACTTATTTAGGCGTATAGCCCACTTCGAACAGAAATCTTCGAATGTGTTGGAGATGAACTAGGAGCCGTTGTCAGCGATTATCTCGTAGGGGAGTCTGTGGCGGCATATGAGAAATTTCCAGACGAAGTTCTAGACGTCGTTTGCCCGGATGCAGGCGTAGGCCTCGGCTTCGACCCACTTGGTAAAGTAGTCCGTGATGAATATAACGAACCGCTTTTACCTTGATTTTGGGAAGGGGCCGATGATGTCCATTGCCCATCGCATGAAGGGGTCGTGCCTCTGGCACTTCACGCAGCATCTGACGTGCTTGGCGCAGTCTCGGAGCATAGTTGGCCAATAGTAGCCCAACTTCTTGATTTTGAGAGCGAGGGTTCGTCCGCCCGTGTGACTGCCTCCATTCCCTTCTTGGCTCTGGGCTATGATTTCGAAGATGTTGCCCTCGGCAACACAGCTCAACAATGTTTCTGCTGCGCTCCACCGGTAAAGTTTTCCCTCGATGATAGTGTAATGGGCTGCTCGGCGCGAATTCGTCGTGCGGCCCATTTATCTGTTGGGAGCTTGCCATACTTTATGTAGGCGGTTATCTCTTTTTGCCAATCGAGGTTGGTGGAGGGCTGCAAGGGGGCGATATGTTCAGGTGGGATGAGGCCATCGTCGTCCTCGTTTATCACGATCGTGACTCTGCCACTTCCTCGGGGGAGGTGGATGCTTGGATCGGCAATTGTTTCGATCGGGATTATTCGTTTCATCAGGGAAGGCGAGCTGGAGGCGAGGGCGTCGGCGTCGGCGTTTTCCGCACGAGGGATCTTTGTGATCTGGAAGCTATCAAGATTCCAAAGTATAAGGTCGCTGGTGAGTCATCGGTATGCTTCCATTCGCTCGTCCTTGGTGTCATAGTCACCATTGAGTTGGTTCGCGACGAGTTGGGAGTCGCTATACGCATGCAGCTTGCGAGATCCGACCACCTTGGCCAGTCGGATGCCGGCGATAAGTGCTTCCCACTCGGCTTCATTGTTTGAAGCGAGAAAGTCTAGACGGAAAGATTGTTCGAGGAGTTCCTTGGTCAGAGAGATGAGTCGTATACCTACCCCCGCTCCCTGACATAAGACAGAACCGTCTAGGTAGAGGCTCCACACATCAAAGGGCTGCCCAGAGTTGACGTAGCCGGGCGGTAGCTCGGTGATGAATTCTGCCAGGACCAGGGACTTGGCGCAGTTACGATTTCAGAACTCCATGCCGTATTCACTCAGCTCTATTGCCCATTTCGTCAATCTTCCAGAGAGGCTCGGGCTATGCAAGATAGTGCGGCGTGGCTGCGAGGACATGACGGTAATAGTGTACGATTGAAAGTACGGACATAGCTTTCGGGCCGAGACCACTACCGCTAAGGCCAATTTCTCGAGGGTGGGATATCTCGACTCGCCTCCGTCGAGCGACTTGCTGGTGTAGAATATCGGTTTCTGATCCCCTCAATCCTCTCGAACGAGTACTCCGCTTACGGCTGTGCTTGTCTCTGATACGTAGAGATAAAGAGTTTTGCCCTGCTCGCGCTTAGAGAGTATGGGTGGTGACGTAAGATATGCCTTAAGTTCCTTGAAAGCCTCCTCGCATTTATTGTCCCAGGCGAATGTCTTGTTGCCTCAGAGGAGTTAGTAGAAGGGGAGACTTCGGTCGGTCGACCGTGAGATGAAACGGTTGAGAGCCGCTATTCGGCCGGTGAGCCATTGGACTTCTCTCTTGTTCCTCGGGGAGGGGAGATCCATGATTGCGTTGATCTGCTTCGGATTGGCCTCAATCCCTCTCTGAGTGATAATATACCCGAGAAATTCTCCCGAGGTAACCCCAAAAGTGCATTTCACCGGGTTCAGCTTCATTCCGTAGTGGTTCAGGACCCTGAAGCAATCCGCGAGGTGCCCGACATGGTCAGATGCAAAGGCAGACTTGACTAGCATGTCGTCGATGTAGACTTCCATTGTGTCCCCGAGCTTATCAGCGAACATTTTGTTGATGAGCCGTTGGTAGGTTGCTCCTGCGTTTTTGAGCCCGAATTATATAACTCGATAACAATATGTTCCTCGGTCGGTGATGAAGGCCATCTTCTCGCGGTCGTCAAGATGCATTGCGATTTGATTGTACCCTAAAAATGCATCTATGAACGAGAGTAGCTCGTTACCGGCCGTCGCTTCTACCACTCGGTCAATGTGGGGTAATGGATAAATGTCCTTACGGCAGGCCTTATTTAGATCGGTAAAGTCGACACACACTCGCCACTTGCCATTCTTCTTCTTTACTACCACCGGGTTGGCTAACCATTCGGGATACTGTACTTCCGTGATCGTTCCCGCTTCTAAGAGCTTGGCTACTTCTTCGTTGACTGCTTGTGCCCACTCGGGGCCGAGTTTCCTCCGCTTCTGCTTGATTGGTTTGTATGTAGGATCGACGTTAAGCTTGTGGGCGGTTATGTCTGGGTGTATCCCTTTCATGTCATCCATCGACCAGGCAGAGGTCTCCACATTCTCACCCAAGAACTTCACCAAGGAGGAGCGGATGGGCTCGGCGAGTTCAGTGCCGATGCCGATGCGGCGATCAGGGTGTGCTGGGTCGATGTCAATTTGAATCATCGACTCTCGCTTTGGCTCCGAGGAGTCTGACTCGTCGGGGAGCTGATGTGCAAGTTTACCATACGTAGGTGTTTTTTAACTATGAAACATGTTCTAGCCATCTTTTGGTTTTCACGGATGGTGAACATGCCGGTCGGAGTCGGGAACTTGACGCATTGGTGATATGTGGATGCTATCGCCCGAAGTGAAAATAGCCAAGGGGTTCCCATAATCACTTTATACATGGCCGGCTTATCCACGACCATGAACTTTACATTTTTCGAGATGCCGCCCGAGTGTAACATCAGCTTAGTCGTTTACACCATCGAAGCCTGTTAATGGCATGACGTTTGGTTTGATCTTGTCGTTCGGGATATCCATCATCTAGAGCGTGTCTTTGAAAATGATCGACATGTCCACCTCGGATTTTTGGAAGCATCCTCGATCGACATGTCCACCATCGACTAGGACCAGAGCGACTTCGTAGTCGGCAATCTTTAGCTCGACCACGAGGGGATCATTATGGGGCATCGCGAGATGCTTAGTATCCGCCTTGTTAAATATGATCGACATGTCCACCTCGGATTTTTGGAAGCATCCTCGATCGATTACTGCTTTCTTCTCGTATTGCTTGAGGGACCTCACGGAGTTGTGTGCCATACAGTAGCCTCACATGATAACCATTACCCTCTTCCTCGAGTCCTGCTTCGCTGTCGTTCCTTTGTTGGGCTTTCTTTGGGCTTCCTTTATTCTCCACGGTCAGTCGGAGACGGACCTTTACTGCGGTAGTTTGATATTGGGCGAAGAGATGCTCCTTGAGCTGTCGGCATTGCACGGTTGAGTGACCGCGCATTTGATGATACTCGCAGTAAAACTGGCCGCCAAAGGGCTCATTAGCTTCCACGGGCAGTTGGTACTTGTTCCATTGTTTTGAAGGGGTGTACAAACCGGTTCCCACGATGTTGGTCGAGAGTCTCCTCTTGTAGTCTGGGTCGAAGTGTTGCCTGGGTTTTCGATAGGTGTCATCTGCGACTTCCTTCGCCTTCACCCATGCCAAAGGTGATTTACTCGGGGAGGCCTTCTTTAGGTGGTTTGTCTGGTTCTTCTCGAGCCTGAGATATCCCACTGAGTGGTACATTACTTCTTCGATGGTCTAGACGGGATGCAGGATAATCTCCTCCTGGAATTTGGACCCGGGCCATAGGCCTTGCTTAGGAGCGGCGAGGGCTGAGGTATCCATAACCGTTATCCGAGACAGTATGGCCTTGAACTGATCAATGTAGTCGGACAACGTCTCCCCTTCCCCTTGGATGAGCCCCCATAGATCCGCATCCGAGTCTTTGTCCCTGATGTACAGCGCGTAGTGTTTTAAGAATGCGCTCGATAGTTGCATAAAGGACCCGATCAATCTTGGTTCCAGCCTCGAGAACTAGTCCAAAGCCGGGCCGGATAGGTACTCGACGAAGTATTGACAGTGCCCGGCATCGCGTTCCTCTAATGAAAGGTGAACTCGTCCCATTGCGATCGAAAAAGCGGTAAGATGTTGCTTCGGGTCCGAGTCTCCCGCGTAGGGCTGGAGACGGAGTTTTGCTGTTCAGAGAATAGGGTTCGCTGGGTCTCGGCTAGGACGCGGTCGATCTCCGGGGCTGCGCTTATGGTGCGATGCATCGTCGACTTCATTTCCTGGATCTGGTTCCTGACCTCATCCAATTCTATAGATTGCATGCTCATAACCCTTCTTCCTCCGGTGAGACGTTCTCGGAGGGGTTTAATCGTTCTCCTAAGGTCCGCTTCCTAGCCCAGCCTATCAAAGACCGTGGGAGAGGAGTTGGCGCGTACCGTGGGTGATTCGAACATTGCTCTTGGCTGGGCCCGGCCGTTTGGATCTTGTGACGGCCCCTGCGATGCGATCAAGCTTTCGAGGCGGGCATTTGTTCATCGCGCCTGCTCATCCTGTCTGTCAAGTCGACCCATCAACAGATCCTAAATCTGCCCATACTCTGCCTGGGGTCCCACGGTGGATGATGCGTGCTCGATTTGGGTTTCCGGTTGGGGGTGACCCTGCCTAGCTGTGGAAGGCGAATGGACATCCCTGACGCGCTCGGAGTTTGGTCGGAGGTCAGTTTGATTAGGCCCGGTGGGCTCGATTCTGTCTGTGGTTGTTCCGACGAGGTGCTCGGCCCCTTGCTGGATGGAGATAGGGTTGTTAGGTGATCCTGGCTGCTGGAGGACAGATACCGAGCTGGAGGGTTGATCAGACCCTCGTGGGGCAGGAGTCGGATTTACGGATGGACTAGCCACCGGAGGCTGAACATGCTCGGGAGAGGCGACTGTTCCTCCCGGTGCTTGGTCGGACTGTGATCGGGAATTCGCATCTTTGTTGAGATCCACCATCTTTAAGCGTGAAAAGAAATCTTCGAAGACCCCTACCTGGCGCACCAAATGTTGAACTCAGAGAGCGGGTTCCACACTAAATTTATAAAAGAGGTTCGAGATTCTTTGTAATAGGAGTGGTAGATGAGAACAGGTTAAAAAGTATGCTGTTTCGGGAGAGAAGGTAAATTTCGAGCAGGTTAAACAGAATAGTGAATAAGCCGAGCAGGTTAGATTAAAAGTGTATTGTTGTATAAGATGTGGTGAAAAAAGCATGGGGATTTCCCTAAATATCATACAACTATATATAGGATTTCTAATCTAGGGTTAATGTTTATATGGTTAAAATCTAACCATATGCCTTTACAAAAGTTACCCTTGATTAAATAAAAGCAACTACCTAGTTATATCTTATCCTCTTAAGAAATTAGGCCTTGTAGCTTGCTGGGCCGAGAGCAGGATTTGCTTTCGGGCCAAATCCGGGTGTAACAGGTATGACCGTATGAGATAGGGTATCCGAATTATCCTTTTTTCCACAAATTTTCTGAATTTTTCATAATATTCCTTAATATTTCCTAATTTCCCTGAAATATCCCGCAACATTTTCTTTTACAACAAATGTAGGTCTGATTTCCTTACCCATATTGTTGAAACTTGAAAGCTTGAAAAGTGATTTTACGGGAATTTTCTGAATCCATCCCGTTATGTGGCATTTTTGTCACGTTTTTTATTGGGACCTTTTGAGTATTGTTTTTCAAACTATATGTTATGTTACCCAAAGTTCCCGATTGTGTTCCTTTTCTTCGATTTCCGGTCCCATTTTCTGATTTTTGGACACGGCTATTGTATGGTAATTGATGTATATTTGGGTTGTCTAAACCTATAAATTGTAGGCTACAAATAACTAGGGGTGGGTATTCGGTTCTTCTTTTCGGTTTTGGTTTGGTTGTTCGGTTTTTCGGTTAAAGCTGAAATGAGTCCAAATAGAACCAAATGAGTTATGAGTCGGTTCGGTTCGGTTTTACTTCGGTTTTGATTCGGTTCGGTTTGACATTTAGAGGTCAATATTAGAACCGAATTGATTTGGTTTCAGTTCGGTTTCGGTTATTAATTGAATAATTGAATCGAAACCTATACAAATCAAGTGTCAAATTAAAAATGAAACACAAAAACATGTTATGCAAAGTGGTCTAAAGTCCATAATGAAACACAAAATGGAACACAAAATGAAACACAAAGTCCATAAACATAAAATGTAACACAAAGTATTTTAGGACTAAAACACAAAGTCCTAAATAAAACACAAATTCTTAATTTATGTTTCGGATATTTCGGTTATCCATGGATTTTCGGTTCGGTTGGGATTCGGTTTCGGTTTTTCGGTTCTAAGCACATAAGATCAATAGAGTATTTTTCAAAAATCGGTTCGGATTCGGTTCGGGTAATTTTGGATCGGTTCGGTTCTGTTTTTCGGTTTCGGGTATTTTATTTTTTGCCCACCCCTACAAATAACAATCATTTCCTTAGCTCGTTAATTTCCCTCTTTAAGATGGGAGTCTTAATTTCCGGGTAGTTTCTTAAAGTGGTTGAAAACAAATCACGTTTTTTCTTCTTTGTTTTCACATTTACTCATCGGTTGGGCTCATTTGAGAAGAATCGGTTTGTGGTCTCGATTGTTATTATTTTCAATCTTTTTTAATATAAATCTCGAAAAGAAAATTAAAAATAACATACATGAGAAACACAACAGCTCTCTTAAATGCCACCACGAAACAAATTAGAGCTTGATTGAATAAATATTCTATGGACAAATGCTAAACACATCGAGTTGTGTTATACAACAACGGTTATTCATCTTGTCATCTCTTAACTATCATCACATGGTTCTTGTAGTCATATATAAACTCATGGATTTCACGAGGGTTTATGTAGGAGCAGCCAAAAGAAGATCATTACTTTGAATCATATGGTTTATTGAATTGTACATGATTTGTTGTCAAATAATAATCCAATAATTATTAAAAAAATAGGTTTGTGACAAACTTAGTCAATTAATTAATATAATATTGGCTCACAAGGCTTGAGCTAACAACAGTAATATAAAAGAATCAATATATGGGCTATACAAATCAAACGCTACTGCACCTTAGTCCGGAGAACCGAATATTCTTTTTGTGATATGTCGAAAAGAGACGACGAATGGATTTGCTGGCATCAGCATCATAAGTTTTAATGCACTCGTAAAACAAACAACAGTAATTGTATTGAATGAGAAAAAATGGGCTAGGTTACCATGTTATGAAACATGTCAATTTTTCCATTAAATAGTGTACTTAGAAGTTGAGTTTATTATTTCAGATTTAGGGTTTAGTTCCGTTAGAATTCCATTTGATAAATCAAATAGGTACATTAAAAAAAACATGTTCTTGGAAAAAAAGAAAAGCATCCGTTCCCTTACAGTGAAATGAAAGTAAAATGAAAATAGTTACTTTGATTCATTGCTATATTCTTAATTAAACATCCACCAAATTGCTAATTTCTTAACCTCACCTATAAATCTTGAAATTTACCAAGTTCACTCAACATCACCCAACTAGATTTGTAGTGTCATTATTGTAGTGTATAGTCTAATAGTCACTATAGATGGCTATAAATCAACATCATTACAATAAATGAGTGATTAAAAAGATAAAGAATAGAGGGAGACAAGAAGGAAAGTAGGTCCATTATCAAACTCCAAGTGAATATTGATGCCACCGCAAAAACAGTTCATATTCCATATCTTCTGCTTCTATTCTTTTCCTTCTTGTAATTGCCATCTTTAAACCACCCATATTCCTCTTCTTTTCAGAGTCCAAGAATTTTGGATTTCTCTTTGATTTTGGAAAAAAAATACTCTTAAACCGAATAAATTACCACAAAAATATATCATCCATAATTAGGACTAGATACATAAACAAAATGAAAGTGAAAACTGAAAAAAGCAAAGAATATTCCTCTCTGTGTAAAATGGCCAGTTGGGCATTACCATAAATCATGATCGACATAAATATTCTTATGAGAAGATAAATAAATCAAAAATCTAAATAATTACCATTATCTACCAAAGTGGTATTAATCCTATCTTTACCTTTAATATCACTACTATTTTTATCAAATATTTCATGGACGAATTTTTCAACGTCGATTTTCGAAATTTCATAATCCTCCGGCGCCGGAATATACGGTGGTCGAGATACCTGAAGCACAAGATCCCAATCCAACTCACTGAAGAAATCGTGACCCTTGATTCCTTCCACATTAATCCTACGGTTAGGATCTTTCTCCAAAAGTTTTCTAATCAAGTCCCTTAACGACGTCGTTTCACCAAACAAACACGGCGGTTTAGTCAGAATCATAAAGAACGTATCTTTTCTATTCAACCTTTTAAACGGCGTCGTTCCGTACAACATTTCGTACAAAACCACTCCTAACGACCACCAATCCACGGCGAAGTCATGACCACTCCCGGTGATCACCTCCGGCGCAACGTATTCTTCAGTTCCGACAAACGAATTCGACTTCTCTCCTGATGAATCCAACTCGACCGATTTCGATTCCGAGTCGTCCGGTGAGATTCCTGAGTTACATAAACCGGAAAATTGAAAAAACCGTTCCTTTTGCGACGAGGACGATATTCTAGCCGTTGCCATCGCCGGAGAAGGTTGCGACGGTGTTCTCGGTGGAAGATTCGTGGACAGATCGAAATCGACAAGCATTAAATGACCATTTTCTTGAATCATTACATTGTCTGGTTTCAAATCTCTGTATACAATTCCTTGATTATGCAAATACTCAAGTGCAATTACAAGTTCCGCTGCATAAAATCTGAAAAATCTATCAGTAATGGAATAAAACTCTAATAATTTGTAATAATTCATAAATCCAGGCGATTAAAAAAAACGTTACTTACCAACTAACCGTGTAAATAAAATAAAATAAATAATAATGAAATTCTTTACCTGATGATTTCGTCGGAGAACATTCCTTCACTCTGTTTCTTCCTTAAGGAATTGAGATCGCGACCAGGACAGTAATCGATGGCGTAACCGACAACTTTATCTGTCTGTAAAACACCATGGAGATTTGGAAATAGAGGATGATCGAATCGAGACAATACTCGTTGCTCGAAACTCACGCGATTGTTTTTCTTCTCAATTAATTCTTTTAGTATTACTTTTAAAGCAAGCCATTTGTTTTCGGATTTGACTAAGAACACAACTCCTTTAGAGCCACGTCCTAACGCTGAGGAAATTTCTAGACCGTCGAAGGAGAGAGACGGAATCTGGTTCTTCTCCGGTGGTGGTGGAAGGAGATCACTCATCGCGGGTGATTCTTAGAGTTAAGGTTTTTTTTTTAACTTTTTTGTTTTTTTGTTGTTGTTGGGTTTGTCGTAAGAAGGTCTTATAGACGACGAAGAACTTTTTTTACGGTTTTTTTTTTTTTTTTTTTGTTTACTTGCCGGGAAAGACTTGAATAAACGTAGTAAGGCCAACTAAATTCTCTTACACTTTACTTTTACACTTTTTTTTTTGTCGTTACTTTTACACTTTTTTTACTTTTTCGTCAAAGCACCAAATATAATTTTGGTTTCATATTTCAAACGTTAATATATATATATATATATATATAAGTGTATATTTTATAAATATTTTAGAGGTTTACAACCTTTTTATTAAAGTTGAACTCTTATTCATTGTAATCTAGTGCATCATTTAAAAGATTATATATATATATTTTTTTTTTGTCATTTCCGTGATTAGGATTTTTACTTGTAGAATTTAGGAGCCAAATTTTTTTTTTTTTTCAAAGATGAGTGTAACCATTGAGTAGTTCATTCATCAAACTTTCTAATAAATTCTAAATATTTCAACCGGTCTTAATAAGACTTGAAAAGCTTATCATTTCACGAAAGCTTTTTTACCACTATGACACCATTGTTTATAAGTTTTTCTCTAGTTTGTTATTTTATCATAAATGACGATCTAACATTATGCGCCAATTGGATAAATGATGAGCTTAACTACTTCAGCCAGGAATTTCTTAATTGTTCCTTGTCTGCAATTACAATTATCAAGACGATTTTGTGTATGTTTTTTTTGTCCTTTTTGTAAGAAAAAAACTAGATTAAGTAAAGAGTTTTGAAAATCCAAACCGAGTTGCAAACCTAAAAAAATATTAGTACAGTATTAAATCTTATATAAGCTAGGAAAAAATAGTTTTTTTTATATCTTGAGTGTGGTAACCGATAAAATAAAAGTTATTGTTAGATGAAGCCATATTTAGATTTGAAACACGGTCTCACGAGATGTATGACAATCTTGTAATATATATGATCTCACGAGGACACACTTGTTTAACTTTTGCCAATAACACATCTTATTTTTAAACTCTAATTTAGTTTATCAAGATTTGAACTAGAGCAAATCTATCGTCAGTTTCTTAATGGGAAAATTGCATAAAAAACCTCAAAGGTGGCTCGCACTTACACTTTAAACCTCGAAGATTAAGGACTATTACTTTAAACCTCCAAGGTGGCAACACTTACATTTTAAACCTCAAAGGTGGTAATTTTGTATGCGCCGCCGAAATTGTTAACGGAATAGTAAACTTTTTTAACGGAATGTTAACTCTGTTTAACAATCAGTTAACACCGTTATTAAATTAAAAATGTGTTTAGTGAATCGATTAAACTGGAGATTTAAATCAACTAAAATATTTGATTTCGCTGAAGAACGAAGAACCCTAATTCCCAAATCGATTTTGAGGTTTTGATTTTTTTCCTCCAAATCCCGTTTTTATTTGTCTTATATTTTTTTAAAAATTTATATTAACTAAACACATTTTTAATTTAATAACGATGTTAACTGATTGTCAAAAGGAGTTAACGTTCCGTTAAAAAAGTTTACTATTCTGTTAACAATTTCGGCGGCGCATACAAAATTACCACCTTGGTGGTTAAAAGTGTAAGTATTGCCACTTTTGAGGTTTAAAATGTAAGTGTTGCCACCTTGGAGGTTTAAAGTGATAGTCCTTAACCTTCAAGGTTTAAAGTGTAAGTGCGAGCTACCTTGGAGGTTTTTTATGCGATTTTCCCGTTTCTTAATGAAAGACTCATGTTAAAAAAGTAAAGAAAACATATATAAAAGGAAGAAAGAGAAAGACCTGAGTCTCTCAAATAAAAGACGGTTCTCATGATTTTGAAAAACCCATTTGCCATGTGTTTATATTGCATTGGTTGAAATTATTTAGAAATTATTAAATGAGAGATTCAAAGAATTTGTAACCGATGAAGATGTTCTTAACCTTGTAAAATTGAACATAGCTTAAAAGTTGTTTTCATCTCCTTTTATAGGCACTTTAGAGATATCTTTTTGCGATCTTTACTTAGCGCGTGCTCCACCTTAATTTAGAGCTCAATCGTCCATTGTCAAGAAATATTGAGATGAGTTGGTTACTTTGTCAATGATTTGAAATATCCATATGAGTTGAGTATGTGATTGTCGACCTATTCAGGGAGAGCTTCCGAAATCCACCGGTGAACTAATTTTTTTGTGACGAGATCTATTCTTCCTAGTGGGTTTTGTGACAATATATACACTTAATCGATTGTTGGCTTCTACATTTTGGTTGAGTAAGATATAATGGAGCTTTCGTACACTAATGGCCAAGTTCGATGCAATGAAACTTGACACCTAACAAAATGTTTAGAGCCGAAATAACGAGGATGGATATTATTTACTTTTTTGGGGGGGGGGGGAGGGGGGGGGGGGGGCTTCTTGTAAAATGGCCTTAGAAAGATTTTAGTTTATTTTCGTTGTTATAGACCTTTTTATTTACAGAGACAAATAAATGTGTAACATCCCAAAACCAGAAATGGATTTCTGGTAAGGGGTGTCGATCGACACCAAGGGGTGGTGTCGATCGACACCAAGTCTGGACTGCGGTTGGTTTAAAAATCGATTTGTCGGTTTGGCGAGCCGGTTTAAGGAGCTAGGGTTCCGTATAAATACGTATTCGTGGCCGTATTTCAGTAGAGAAGTACACAGAGATCAAAGAGAGAGAAGGGTTTTCGTGAGAATCTGTGTGATCCGAGGTGTTCCCGTGATCCGTTCATCGTGTGGGTTCTTTCTTCGGGTCCTCGTGCCGCTGGTGTGTCTTCCTTGCTGTGATTCTTGGTGATTTCCAGTGAAGGAATCACTCGTTCGTCGCTGTTCATCATCCGTTCATCGCGTTCCTCGTCTTTTTCGTGAAATCCCGAGGTGAGTGCGCGTTGGTGGCCTCGGATTAGCCGTTGATTGAATAGGATCGGTTTAGAAATGTTTGTGAATGATTCGTGGATTGTTTGTGGTCGTTTGTGCGTGAATCGGATTGAATCATGGTTTTTCTTGTGTTTTGTGTGTTTGGTGCGATCTGGAATCGCAGATGGAACTAAGTGTCGATCGACACCCTATAGGTGCATCGATCGACACCAGGCTGAGTGAAGCGTCGCTCGACACCGTGCGATGTGTCGAGCGACACCCTTGTTTCTGTGGCGTCGATCGACACCGTGCGATGTGTTGATCGACACTCTCGTTTTATGATTTAAATATTTCTGAATTTGATTAATATTTGATTGTCGGTTATTTCGAG